>JAADXH010000293.1:0-27432 GCA_023337595.1 Globisporangium camurandrum
CCGACTGTTAGTCGACCGTCACAACCGTATTTATTCTGCAGTTGCTAGAGTAGCACCGCAGCGGCAACAAACAACACACAATAGTCAATGTAGTCGTAGTTTAGGCAAGTGGCGTCAACACGAATAGAGCACACTTGTGACAGTTCCTCGACATGAGCTATTGCTTCTGATCTGCTGAACGAGTTTTTATCTCCTCGAGCTTCTCAGTGGCAGTCTACCAACCAAAATCGATGTTGACAGCAAGATCACATCTTCGTACTGACGAGCATGAGCGAGGATGTGGCGCTCTCTCACTCGATGATCGCTACGGCCCAACTCGCCATGCTGCAGCGCAATCGTCGTTCGCATGGACTGCCGCAGACATCGCCAGTAGATCCTGAACGCGGTGCGCAAGTCGCTTCGCTGCGCCACTGTGCTCTGTATCCTTTCGACGATGCTTCTTTTGCGTCTTCTTTGTTGCTGCTGTTGCTGTTGCAGCAGGCGTGACAGACGACTCACTGGCTCGACTTGTTGCAGGTGTGTTAACGTCTGTAGCGGTTGCCTCCACACCAGGCAGCTCTGCACCAATCTCTAGACTTCTACAAAGTGTGCGTGGCGCTTCACTACCGACTGCTGTTGGTGATGGCGTCGGTCGCCGTCGCCATACGCTTTCGGCTCGCGCCACAGCTCGATCATCCTCTCCAGTTTTGCACTGCTGTGGTGGTATCAAGCCACTGATGCCAACACAGTCAGCGGCTCGTATTGATTCGTCGCTTTTGTTGCGAACAGCTGCGTCATCGCTCAATGCAGGCGTCGAATGATGTGGCGATACGTAATGGCTTCGTGCACCGTTCACTGGTGACGTCCTCGAAGCATCTGTAGCGACTGGCGGCGACGGCCGCAGCATTCGCAAGTGTGCGCTTCGGAGCCGCCAACTGTTGTCGTACGCAAACGCTGCCGACTGCAGCGCGCTGTTGAACGCACGTGGTGACGTGCTGCTGCTGCTGCTACAGGCGCCACCAGTCGCTGTGTTTGGGCGAGCAGGTGGTCGCCGAGGACTACTGCTACTACTACTGCCGACGCACTGTTGCGATCGTAGTGCGTGGCTCGTGTCAATTTGTGATGCGCTGCCATCGCCACGCGGCACAGTGTCGACCCCAACGCTCCGTGTGGCTGGAGCGACAGTATCGCACATGGGCTGCCACGGCAAGCTCGCTCCTTGGTCGCTGAATGCCTGCATCGTTGGGATGCACGGCGCACGCAGCGGATTATACCGATGCTGCGCTGCACGCTCGACATCACCCATGTGCTGGACGTACGTGGACGCGAGCCACTCGTCGCGTCGCTGTCGACTCGCAGCGTCGAGTGCGCCCAAGCGCTCGCTATCGTGTGTCGCCATCACACGCTGCTGCGCAAACGTCCACGATGCTGTCAACTGGTTCGTCGTTGCGTCGTCCGCGTCGGCGCTACAGCGTTGTGCTTGCGTATCACAAGCTGCCGCTACGTCATCGAGCGCTGCTGCCTGTACGAGCGCTTCAATGTACTGCGCCGTGTTGACATACTCCTCTGCTGTCGGCTGTGGCGTTCGTGCAGTGTGGATCGCCAAGCTACTGCGCGGACGCAGTGCAGCGCGTCGCGCTGTCGTCTTCTGGTCGCGTGGCATCCACGTCGCTTCATCCAGGAGGTTCTGCAGCGACGTGTCGTGCTCAAAGAACGCAGCAAAGCGCTCGAGGAGCTGGCGTTCGTGCTCTTCTGGTTGTTGTTGCTGCTGCACGGACGCATTGATCAGCGCGTCCGTCTGATCGGACGTTGTAGGTGGCTCGTAGTGGATCGCCATGTCGTGGAAGAACGCACAGAGCCGCGCAACGTCTGTGTCGATCGCGCTGCTGTCGTTAAGTGCGGTACTCGACGCTGGCTCTGGAGGTACGACTGTCTCGTAACGTCCGCCAGTCAGGAGCGCGCGCTTCGTCGCTGCGCGTTCGTGTTTTGCAGTCGCTCGCGCGTGGAGCGCATCGTTGTGCTGGCGCCGTCGCAGCTGCCGCTCGGTCGCGCGTGCGCGGAGGAACTGGTCGCAGGAAGCAGACGCCACAGAGCGTCAGGAGCCATAGCGAATACACTGTAGCGATGCGTCAGTGTCCTAACAGTCCAACGCACCTTGGACTTGAGCGTCTCGGCGGCCACTGCAGTCGTCGATTGGACGATGACGCGCGTGCCTTCGAGCACGTCAGGCGGCGACTGTGCGGCCAATGCGCACTGGTGTCTCTTCCGCAGCAGCAGCAAGCACCGCAAGAGACTCGAGCTACTCACAACTGCGTTTGTCGTGCCGCTATGCAGCGTTGGAGTCGTGGTGGTTGGTGGTAGAAGTGTGTCGTTTGTTGTGATTGCGTCATCAGTATCAGCCGAAGCGCGTGCGTCGCGTACAGGAGACACGATGCTAGTTGGATCGTCAACGGCACTGCTGCTTGTGGCGCTGGCTGACGTCACTGCTGTAGCTTCAGCGCCGCTGCTGTTAGTGGACGCAGCAGCAGCAGCAGCAGTCGCTGTTGTAGTCTGCACAGGCGACACGACGTCGTCGTACGTTGCTTCAAAGAAGAAGCCGTGGAGCACAAAGACGTACAGCAAGTACCGTCCTGCAGCACTTGTAGTTTGTGTCGTCACATTGCTGTCGCTATTGTCGTTATTGCTGCTGTGTACGGCCGCATCCGATGGATCAATGACGAGCGTCGTCGTCTCGTTCGTTCCACTGCACCGCCCAGAGCATCACGTTCGTTTCTCAGTTGCGTGTGGTAGATAGACAAACAAGGGCGACGCAACAGACAAGGACAGCAACAACGTACCTGAGCGTCGTGTGCCACTGCTGCAGGAGCGGCGTGTTGCGGCGTCGCTGGTTGCTGATGACGGCGTCGCTGTTGTCGCTCAGCTTGACGACAAACACAAACGCGGTCGTCGCAGCAGCGCCAGCAGCACCACTGCCGCCAGCTGCCGAGTTCGTAATCAACGACGTTGCGAGCGTCACGCTGAACGGCACATGGCGCGTACGATGGTCGATCGTAAACATCCGAGTGCTCTGGCACTCCAAACGACCACAGACGCTGTTCGCAGCGCCTCTTGCGAGCACCACAGGCTCCTGGACACTCGAGAACAGCGTCAGGATCGGTGGTAGCGATGACGTCGACGCGGTCGCTGCTGGATCCACAAGCGCTTGCTCGTCTCTCTCCAGGAGGCGCATGCGTGCAAACAACAGCCGCGTGCGTCGACTGATGCAGTCGTTCGGAATCACGAGGAGCGTCGGTCGGTTGCCAAGCTGTCGGAACGTCCACAGCTGCTGCTTTTCAAGCTCGACGTAGTGTGATGCGAGCGCCAACGTCTGTCGCCGGACGCTCATGCGACTGTCGCGTTCGCGGATCAACAGCTTCGCACTCGTCGAGAGCTGGAGCTCCACAGGTCTGTGTTTAGTCGTTCATAGCAACCATCACAATGTTGGTATAGAAAGAGAGAGAAAGAGAAAAAGAGAATGAGAGAGCCAGCGCACTGTTCGTCGCCGAGCAGCACGAGCAGCACGAGTGGCGCGAGCGAGCGCTTCGTCTATCGGCCAAAGCATTAGCGATAGCGACGCAAGCGTCAGTGCTACTTCTAGTTGTCTGTCAGTCTACAGGGTACGACCTGAAGCTCGTAGTATTGTGCTGTTGGATGCAGTGGACACGGCGTCAAGCGCTCGAGAGGGACGTGGCGCCAGCTGATGTCGTGTTGCAGCGTTCGTCGACGCGCTCCAGTGTCTACCAATGCAGCAAGTGTCTCATTGTCGTCGGTCGTTGGAAGCTGGAAAGTGTCTGGGAACGATGGCAGCGTCGTCTCGAGGCGCGCACTCATGTGCTGCAGGAACGCGATGCTTGCAGCCACAGAGCCGCTCTGTTGCAACGCCAATGACGAAGATACGGGTATGAGAGAGACGCGTGGTGGTTGTGAGGCACCAGCGCTGCAGCTGTTAGCATCCTGACTTTGTAATAGAACGGACCGTACACGCAACCGCGAGGTCGAGCAGCGAGGTCACAAAGCCTTCCACGCTCAGCCCACGAGTGTTGCTTGCGAATGCGTCGAATGCACAATCGAACGACCAGTCCCGCAACGCTAATGCATGTGCCTCGTCGTCTGGCAAGCCAGGAACGAGCCACTGCAGTAGCGCACGTGTGAATATCACGTACTTGTGCTGCGGCAGATCGTGCCACTCGGGCGCCTGGTGCGTTTATGCCAATCGATTATGAGCGATAGGATCTACATAGCAGCAAATACACAAGCGTGAAGCCTAGTGCGTGTATACGCACGAGCGTGTATGGCGGTGCTGCCGATGGACGATGCATCGATGCGTCACGTTGGCCGCCAAAATGCGCGAGTGGCCAACAGACGCCCGTGATGAACTGTTTGATCGTTGCGTCAATGTACACACCAACGACGCGCTCAAGCGCTGCGTGCTCATCTTCATCGGCGTTGTCGTCGTTGTGGTTGGCGATGATGTTGTCGTGGATGACTGCATCTGGCGATGTACCAACGGCAATGTTACGAGAGTCGTCGTGCACATAGAGCAAACGAGGTTGGTACTTGGTTTGCAGCAGCGCAAAGCCGTGTCGCGTTCGAATGCTCTGTTGCCCACGCTCGATGCGCCGCAGCAACACGGCGTTGAAGCACGCGTGGAGAGACGCAAGGTCGAGTTGCACGCTGCTCTCGCACTGATCTGCCGCTGTCATGACAAAGCGCAACTAACGACCTACGAAGTTATCAGATGTGTTCAACTCAGAACCTAAAACTGTTTTGTTTTGTAAAGTTGTCGTGGATGTTCAGACTCATACTGAATTCCAGTCTAAGCAATCTCATATTCATATTCCGAAAAATTAATATGCCATACGTAAGCCATCTCCATAAATCTGATCGATCGGATTGACATTGAATTGCTCAGAGCGCTGACGAGCGCGATGGCGCAGTTGGTTCGACTTCGACAATCGCTTCGATCTCGACCGCGACGTTCACTGGGAGTGCGTTCGTCCCAACGGCCGAGCGTGCGTGGTGGCCCTTGGCGCCAAAGATCTCGACGAGGCCGTCGCTTGCGCCGTTGATCACCGCCGGTTGGTTCGCAAACCCATCGACGCAGTTCACAAAACCCGTGAGCTTCACGAACCGCTTGATGTGGTCGAGGTCCCCAAGCTCGTCTAGCAGTAAATAGACACGACGTTAGCAATGTAGAGGTGGATAGTCAAGGAGAGAGCCCTAGCGCCAGAGAGCCGTACGTTTGAGCGTCGCGAGGAGGCTGAGGAGGACGCGGTGAGCGGCTTTGTAGCCGTCCTCTTGCGTCACGTCCTGGCCGACTTTGCCTTTGATGAGCTCGCCTGCGACGTTGAATGGGACGTGGCCGGCTGTAGTACGAGGGAGAGTGAATGAGTGTGTGTGTGTGTGTAGTGTAGCAAGCAAGTCATCCTATTGCGTACGTCGAGCAGACAACTACAACACGACGTACACGTAAAGATGAGGTTGCCCGAGCGCACGACGTTGACGTAGTTGCCAGCAGGCGATGATGGCGCTGGCAGCTCGTAGCCGAGCGCAGCGAGACGGTCGTCGATCTTGCCCATGTTGCGCGTTGTCTGGAAGATTCCTAAATGACGTCGTTTGTCAGATTTGCGTTTTTAGTGCCTGTGTGTTTTTCACCTTCTATTGGTTCTTTTACATGACATAAAACCCAAAACTTGCATTTCGTAATCGTCCAAGTGACAAAAAATATGATGTCGATCACCACGCCAATCAAAATGACGACACAACGTAACGTCGCCGACGCACAAGATGAACGGGACGACCGGACGATGACGAGCGCGACCGAGTCGAGTGCAGTGGCTACAGACAGCACTGACGACTGGCGCTCGCTGCAGATCTGGGAGGACTCGGGCTTCCTTGCTTTCCTCGCAGCGCACGAGATCAAACGCAGTGACTTGCTCGGCGACGAGCGTGCCACTGCCATCACTACTGACGCTACATCAACCGAGCGCCGGTTCTTCCGGTGCGTCACTTGATCGCACTGCATATAGATGTGCTTGTTTGCGTCTAACTGATGCACACGCACGCGTATCATTGCATCGCACCAGCGTAAAGCAGCAGGAGGACGGCTCTGCAGTCGACGCTGCCGATGTCGTTCGCCGCGTCACTGCTGAACTCGCGCATGAAGGCTTCCGTGATGCGAGCTCCGCTACTGTAACGCCTGTATCGTGGCTGCCTGGCTTCTATGCACTGCCCGTTGCTGCACCACTCGCTCGCCTTGCACTCTATCGCAATGGCGACCTCTACGGCATCGACATCTCGTCGGGCTTTGCTGTCGCGCAGCTCGACGTCCAACCAGGTACGACGACGGCTTGTACGAGCATCTCTATTTGCAGCGCTCTACTGACCGGCTCTCTCTCTCTCTCTCTCTCTCTCTCTCTCGCTCTCGATTATCATTGATACAGGCAACCACGTCCTCGATCTGTGCTGTGCCCCTGGCGCAAAGCTCGCCATGATCGCTGACCTTCTGCAACAGCGCGGGAGCGTCACAGGCGTCGACTGCTCGCGCCAACGCATCAGCGCTTGCAAGCAGCTCGTCTACAAGTACCAACTCGATCGATCGGCTGGCGAGCGCGACACAACGCGCGACTGGCGCTGTCGCCTGTTTTGTGCCGACGGACGGACGTTCTGCGTCGGTCCACGGACCGAACACAATGGCTCCGCAGTCGCCGACAGCGACGACGCAGCGCTGATTCTCGACACGCACGAAATCGCGAGCCGTAGCGCACAGAGTCAACATCGCAAGCGCATGAACAAGAGCGCACGCAGTCGCGAGCGCAAGCGGCAGCGGCTTGCAGACGTCGAACCGCACGCAACGATGCGCGACGCACCACTGACCGACTTGTACGACAAAGTGCTCGTCGATGCCGAGTGTACGCACGACGGTTCGATTCGGCACTTGCAGCGCCTAGCGACGCGCGCGCAGTGGTGCGAGTATGTGACGCAGCACTTGAACGCCGACGAGCTCGAGCGGATCCACTTGCTCCAAACCGACTTGATTCGGTGCGTCTGGCTGGGGTTTTATCTCGTGTTGGTTTTATGCTGTTTGGGTTTTATGTGCTTGAATGGGTCTTCTAATGGGTTTAATATTGGCGAAATTGGGTATATTTCGGTTCAATGTGGGTTATATTCGATGCAAACTTGGGTTCTATTGACATTTGGACCGTTGGTAATGTTGTAGCAATGGCTATCGACTCCTTCGACCGGGTGGCGTGATGATCTACAGCACGTGCAGTTTATCAATTCAGCAAAATGAAGGCATCGTGACTGCGTTCTTGCAAGCGTTTCCATGTGCTTCGCTCGAGCGCATTGCTCACGACAACATCCCGTGTGAGGTGTGGAGTTGCAGAATGTGATGGGTTTTATTGTATCAGTCTGAAAACTAATGACGGTGACGTTGACACAACAACAACAGGCGGGACGGTTGCCTGGCACGGTGCGGTTCACGCCCGCACAGAGCACGAGTGGATTGTTCATTGCCAAGATCCGCAAAGCTGTAGCAGCTGGTAGTGATGTTGGAGGTGATAGCGCAGCGTCTACAGTGTGAGCGACAGACAAGTTAATGTAGGAAGAGACTGCTGATATAGCCAATAGAAAACCTGTCGCTACGTGCTACTACACATTTGCATTTGCATTTGCATTGCATAGCACACACATAGCCGCTCTGTATAGGTGTATCCAGTCGTCAGATCGTGCCTGTCAAGCACTGAGCACATGCTATTGTCGGTTGTACACCACGCACGTATCTCGCCAGTAGACACAATCCATTTTTTTGATAATCCGGTAACCGGGTAAAAATGTAGGATGTTGGTGAAATTGCATCAACACACAATCACAATCAATCAATTGCACACACGAGCAAGAGGAAACGTCGATCACCAGCACGTTATTGACGCACGAGCAGAAGCGACGTGAGAGAGAGAGCAATGCTGCGTCACACCATGCGACGCGTCGCGGCGACGAGCAGCAACAGCGGCATCAGCCGCAGTAACCCGGTAGTGCTTGCACGGCGCTGGATCGCGAGCGTCACAGTCACGCGCGACGAGGGCGTGCCGGACTTGATCATCACGCCACTCGCTGCCAAAGTACGTCCTATTGTCGTTTTCTGCTTGTGTCTCTCTCGTTGTAGCAATGCGCGCACGCACACACACGTAGCGCACAATTGAACCGCTCACTCTTGTACGATGTACGCTCGGTCTGTCGACATGTGCATTCACATTCGCACATCTACACAATTGCAATAGAAACTCGTCGAAGCCGCCACAAAGAAACAGTCGCCGGAGCTCATGCTGCGCGTCGCAGTCGAAGGCGGCGGCTGCTCGGGCTTCAAGTACGTCTATGAGTTTGAAGCGAACGGCGCGGACGCAGACGAAGACATGTGCGTTGCGTGTATTGTCGTGTCTTGTATTGCATCAACCGCGTCACTCACACCTTGAGCTGCGTCATACTGCAGTGTGTTTGAACGTGACGGCGGTCGCGTCGTCGTTGACAAAGAGTCGCTTGAGTTTGTGCGCGGGAGCACCGTGGATTTCGAGCAAGAGCTCATTCGGAGTGCGTTCGTCGTGATCAACAACCCGCGCGCAGTCGCAGGCTGTGGCTGTGGCACGTCGTTCGATTTGAAGGACTAGAACTTTAGAGCAGCAGACCACGCTTCTCTCGCTAAGATGTATCCTCGTGCCATTGTATAGCACAGTAGCACAAGTACGAAAGGCAGCCATGTATTACGCCGTTAGGCAATCAATCCCACTACACTTGTTCAACCTATGCAATCACTTGTAACACACACCGCGCCGCTGCAGGCTCACTCGACTGCTGTTGTGCGTCGAGGGTTCTCGTCGCTCGGTGCAAATGCTGTCTTTCCAATGTGGATTCGCAGTAGAAAAGTTCGTGCTTAAGATATTGTTTGGTTGTTACTGAAGATTATTGTGCATCCTTCAACTCTCTCTCTCTCTCTCTCTCTCTCTAGCTACTTTGTGAAGTACGCTAGCGTTGATCGTGCATCGGGTCGATCTAGAGAAAAGCGACTACTGCGAGCCCTGCAATAGCAGCACACATCACCGACAACGTTGTCGCGCCGCTTGCTGCAGACTTGGACGGCGCCGGTGTCGCGGTGCTCGGCTTTGGCGTTGTGGTCCCGGTGGTGTCAGTAGTGACTTGCGCGCTGGCGTCCGTCGACCCGATCACTGGGTCGTAGTAGAGCGACGTCTTGTAGTTCGGGAAGACCCAGACGTACTCGATTTTGTCGCCCGATCCATCGATGGTTGCGGTAATTGCTGCGTTCTTGCCGTCGAGCACCGCCTCTACCGGCGCGTCCATGTACATGCCCTGTCCAAAGTCCGTGCGCTCGATCTTTTCATTGTCCTTGCGCTTCGCCTTCACTGGCTTGTCAAGCACCGTGGCACTGCCAGTCGTAGTAGTAGTAGTAGTGTCAGTCGCCAGCGCGGCGTTGCTCACAGCAAAGGTGTCAGTCGCGGCGTTGCTTGCAACAAGCGATGCGGCCACCCCGGGAGCTGGCGTTGCCGGTTTGGGAGCTGGCGTTGCCGGTTTGGGAGCTGGCGTGGCGCTCGCTTTTTTTCCCTTGGCTTTCGTCGTGAGTGCAATTTTGAGCTTGTTGGCATCCGCCGTGAACGGCCAGGCGTCCATCGAGACAGTGAACTTGACGTTGCCTGCAGACACTGGCACGTTCAGGTCCCCGTTCTTCACCGTGCCGTCTGCTGAAAAGATCGACGCCGTGAGGTTGAACTTTGGCTTTTCCGTCTGGTCCTTGATGGCTATTTCCGAAATGAACGACGTGCTCACGACAGCGACGCCACCGATGTCGCCTGCGGTAAACGCGGTCCACTCGCTCTCCAATTTGTTGAAGTTGTCGGACTTGGCCACAAGCTTGTCGTCAGCTCCAACCTCTTCAATGCGCGAGAGCGCGAGCGAGATCACCTGGCCATTCTCGCAGTCACCACTCGGACAAAGGTCGATCTTCCCGCCGCCCTTGCCAAAGTTCGCCGTCGTCTTGATCTTCTCAAACTTCTTAGCGACATCACTCGATAGAGCACCACCATCAGCTGCAGTCAACTTCTTTGGATCAAAGCCTTTGTCGGCGGACGCGATCGACGCGTAGAGCGCCGTGGCGAGCACAGCAGTGTAGCTGATGATCTTCATCGTGTGCTGGATGGCTGGATGGCTAGTGGTTTGAGAGCTTGAGGAACTGGGAGCTTGCGCGGGTGCGAGTGTGTTTGCGAATGATCAAAGCAGACAGCAAGCTCCATCGCGCACAAGCAGCGCATCGCTGGCAACAAGCACCATTGCTGCATGCTATGGGCCGTTGCGCGTACTGAGAAGTCGTCATATGCGTACTGCGACTGCTGGGGTCAACTGCCATGTAGCGGTTACAACACAAATCGGTGACCGGGTAATGTCGCCCAATCATAGCCTGGTTCGCGACCATTTGAACCCGTTGGCTACTGTTTTGTCCGATTCGTGGTTGCTTTGACTTCGGTCGCGACTCTTGAAGCGAGTCGCCTTTACTAGCAGTCGCTATCAAAGGTACGTGGCAATAACGGATACTGCATATGTATGTACTGTATACGAACGACCACTTATTGATTCGGAAATATATTTGCAAAAAATATTCAAATAAATCACTACTCATTTGGAAATAATTGATAATTTTACTTCCAGTAATATCGACATAGCACCTGGAGTAAGTTACTGTGTGTCTCCTCTTTCGTTTAAAAACACTTCCATGTGCATACGCGCACTATTCATGCAGATGAAGAATATTTACTTAAGCATGTCATGCAATTTTGTATAAAAGGGAATTTCTGTATACAACTATTTTTGATACTTGTGGTACATACACTGCATATGTCGCTTTTGTTGAATACTACGTAGTACGATGTCAAAAGTACGCATTAGTTTTGTTTTTTATTGGTCGATATTTTGTTTCCATATATAATCCTTTTTTTCTTTGCGATTGGTCTAATTTCGTCTAAGTCATGAAAGATGATCTTCCAATTTATTCGTAATTGCCAACCTAGTGTCCAATAATCCCATGAGACGACGTAGACATAAGATATGACGTTATTATTGTAGCACATAAAAGCTTATTAAAAGTGTGGTTTGATTTTCACTCACTTTTTGCACTCAAATATGATGTTTTGCTCCTACATGGATGTTACTGTTTTAGATACGTTGGTCATCACATTTTGCTGCCTTATGTAGTGATAAGTAGCCCACTAATAGGTTTGTTTACGTTCTCTCGAATTGTTAACGCATTTCCAAAATAGTATTGTTTGAAAACTATGCAATTAACGTGCTTAGTATAGTAGAGCGACAATATATCTGTCACACTGCTGTATTTCCGACGAGAATAGCGAACGCCTTATAGAGTATTGTCAGACTAAATTAATTAGATGTAACCGGGCGAACCCGAGTTACACAACACAGTCGTAGAGAAAGCGAAGAGTGTGTTTATAGGAAGCAAAGTCCAAAAGTGTATTGCAAGATTGGGTTGAGTGTTTGCGCACGTCTAGCGCAAACGGCTAACTTCCTAGTTTTAGTATGTTAATAATATAGCTAAATCTATTCTAAATGAGTGGTTCTGCTAACTTTAAATTGTTGACTGTCTAATTGGTTTAAATGTCTAATTGTCTTTCATATGTGACCAATTGTAAAGCAGCTTGACAAAGCTGACTTTAAATGTACTGCGAGAATAGAATTCCGCAGCGCTGAGCTATTAAATATAGCCAGCGCGTGTAACCCCGTTACATTAGAATTAAGTAGCTTAAGATAAATTTGCAGTACGCTCGTCAAATCCAAAATATATGTTATCGCAAACAACTCTAACATTGAAGATGTGGTCACCATGATCAGGAAAAATACTGTACATAATCAAGGATTAGGTTTTCAGTTTTCTGTTAGCATATGGTTTCTACTCGTATCGATCCTATTTATCAATGGATGGTCGTGGAACAATATCCACCCATGCTACTGCGTGAATTGGTGGCAAATCACTGAAATTATATGCTGTTGAAATCGATCGTGATATATTGTTTTTTCGTTTCAAATGATGACTGATCGAATTTAGAAATGGCGACTTGCATTCGTGTCAGATATACAACATGGAAAATGTATGTATTGTGTATACTATTATCAGCAGTATGGCTACAATTGCTGCCCATCATGGTTTATACGAACATGGGATGTTACGGCGGACCGGTTACTCTATGCTATTTGTCATGTATGAAGTAAATAAGGACCAGCTATGCCTTTAAATTTCCATAACAAATAAATAGTTATGATCGTCTAATTAGGCAAAGGCCACACTCATTCGCAACTCACTGCGTCTCATCAACAATTTTGCCGGTCGAAATAAAGAGTATGCCTATGTACGAAGGCTAAATATTTAGATGCAGATTTCTGTCTTAAATGCATGCCCGCATATTCGTAGTCGGCGGTCCAAATCATTTACTGAAATTGTCCATCTTTGTTCACTTAAACACCATGCACTTAGCTTCAAATCGTACACAGTAGCACAGAGTACATATTTTATGTACACCCACCTTGTACGATCACACGTTGATGTTTGTACTATATATATATATTATGGCGAGGTTTAATGTGACGGCGTAAAACTCTGTCTACACAACATGCGCGTAACCTTCGCACGAATTCATTTGCTAATTGCTAAATGACATTCTTGAAGCAAATCTGTTTTATAAAGACTAACACATGTTACAAAATGATATACTATGTGGCAGAAAATTGAGCACAAAAACCAATTGTGACACATTATATTCAGCAAGATGCACATAATATAAAAACCTTCCGATGATAACATACGAGACAACGATATCCTAAATCTGTTTTATCAACCAAGGCTAGGTATAGACAAGCTAAAGTCAAAGCGGGGTCCAGAACTTCGTACATGACATGAGGTGGCCCACAAACATTCGGTTGAGGTCAAACGTTTCAACAAAACAATTTGCATGATCTTGTCCAAAATCGCGAGTTATATCCGAATTTTGTGTATATAGGACTTGATTTGAACTGGATCCGCTATAATTCTTGGATTTTGTGTCAAATTCAGTGACTAAGTGCGAATAGTTTTGGCAATGTACGATTCATCTATAAAACTTCCAAGTTAAATATATGACGAATAAACTTGAAAACAAATACCTTTCGAAATAAGCATGTTTCAATAACGTAAAACGATTTGTAGTGCTCTACGCCTTCTGAGCTGAAATTACCTACGCAGTACTCGCGCCTCCACGTCTCTCAAACTGACTCCTCACTATCTTCAGGCAAGTCGATCGAGATGTCGCGTGTAATTCATGCTAGAGCAGAGATGCATCCTCTTTGTTATCGTCATCGTCTCGCTTCGAACGTCGTTGTTGATGGTGTGCACAAACTGCGTGTGCATGCTGGTCTTATAAGCAGTGAACACGACATTGAAGACATGTCATCTACTTCCCAAAGCGCTTCGATACGAGCGAAGGTGACAACCAGCGTGCAACACGTGCAATCGTTGAGTGCATTACTGTGAAGTGCCAGGATGTCGGTTTTAATGGCCATGGCCACAGGTAAAGGCACGCAACTTGTAAACACACATGAAGTAAGCGTGTGCACGCGTGTCACATTACCGTTCTTGTCGCAGCAGCTGTATAAACATACATTTCTTGCAATGACCTTGTCTAACATCTACAATCGATTAATATATTTTGAAAGAAGTAACATATTTGCTGTACAATACCGCTAATATTTGTGTTGGCACCTAAACGCAACCCGATTTTGACAATATCAATGAAAAGTGCATCGTCACTAACTGAACACTAGCTTCACTTCTCCGTACTTGGTTTGCCTTGTGGTAACAGAGCTCAAATTGTTTTTCAGCTCTACAAAAAGTATTATTGCCAAATATACGAAGCTAAAATACCATACGTATGCAGCGTGAAATTTATATGAATGTCATTCAATCATATGAATGGCAATTATTCCTTCATTACTCCTGCTATTAATACATCCCCTGATGTGCTTAGGACAACAAAACGAGCCGCTGTAATTTTGGTGAGCTCCGTTACGCGATGTGAATAGGCAACGCAAACCTACTGCACTTTGGTTGTGTGCGCGATGTGGTATCGTTATTTTGTATACGTATTAATAACACAACGTTTCACTCTTCCGATGTGGTTGGATAAATATATGCGACACATTTGTCTTTGCGTGCGTGCGTGCGAGAGCGTAAACCATCACGCTTTTGATTGCGCTTAATCAGTTAAGGGTTTGAAGTTCTTGTCGTGAGTAATTGCATTGAGACAATAGTGAGTTATGGTGTGTATGGGTGTCAAGAAAAGTTTGAATGTGTGTATGAGTAAATATAGTACTATGTTGGAGTGAATGATTATAATATAATGGTGTGTGGGTAGATTCAAGTATGTGCGATTGGGTGTTAGGTATATGCTTAATTGGTTGCTTACACGTTCAGTGTGTATGATTGTTTGGTGTGCAAGTGTTTGTGACGTAAGCACAATGCTTTCAGTTATCTTAGCGTAATGCATGAATGAGTGTAAATATACAATCATCTGCATAGACATTATAAATCTATAAAATTATTCGCACTAAATACATGTGGATGTTCAGCTACACTTTGATATTTGTGCTGTGCACTTAGGTACGTTGAAGTTCAACTTCTTAGTTATTGATGGGTATGTTGTGCGTACTTGAATACAACGTTCAATATTGTTCAGTATCTTTTGCTTCGTTTGTTGTGATTACTTTGTTTTGTGTGCATCGCTAAGTGTCGGTCTTCAAAAATATTTCAAAAACTGCATGTATTGGTTCGTACTCGCTTTGTGCGTTACATAATATTCCATGCACTGTGTGTTTGTAAGTAGTTTTCGACGAATATGCGTGCTATTTGCTGCTGGTATGTAAATGTAAACTTTGTGAAGATGCGAAGTATACTGCGTGTTATTTGATTATGTACGAAATATACATTTCGTGTGTTTCCAAAGTATGTTGTTGTGTAAAGTATGTTGTGTCGCGTATAAAATTTGTGAAGCAAAATAGCGAGGCTACGCTTTGTAATATAGCGTCTGATACCACGTTTACAAACCACCCAAACTGCTCATTTGCCATAAATCTTATTGTCTGCGGGGGTGTTGTTTGGTGCCTTGTGTATATTGGCGATCACAAACAATGCAGTTGGGGCGAGCATCGCGGTGCATTTTCCATTGCAAATTCACTATCAAAAGCGACATGTTCTTCTTTGTAGTAGACACAACATAGCGCGACATATTAAACTGATTCCGAATACGGCAAATGCAATCATTCAGTATATTGAATGTATAAATATGTTATTCGTATTTGCTATCTAACATGAAACAACCGTAGTTATGTCTATGTGCCAATTGACGCTAAATTTCTGTGAATGTGTATGTTTTTGAAAGAGTTCAATTTGAACTCTATAGATCCAGTGCCATGAGTTGCAGCGTACGAATTTACTGCTGGGACTGTTTTATCTAAAATATTGCATATGTTTCACCCAATGAAAACGTGAAGTAAACAAATCGAAATATACGCACAACGTCAGAGACGCAACACACTCTTGGTTCGTATTCCAATGGATTTGTTATGATATAGCTAGATACTGTTTAAAATTTCTATTTATCTTTTGGTGTTGTACACAGTTTCACTTACTTAAAGAGAATTTACGTAACGCAACCTTAGACACGTGCGATAGCGTGCGCGATAGCGATGAGGTACAGGGGTCAGTTCGCATGACGCAACCTTGCGAAAGTCACACACGACAATCAGGGATGCTCAAAAATTAATTTGTCCGTCAATAAATTCAGATATTTATTGACTCAAACTTCAACAAACGTCAATAAACCTCGTATATTTCATATTCAAATGTTATACATACCATATATAATCGGTACAGATATATCGGTTGAATTGATCGATCGTTCAGCTGGTGTTAAATGCGTCGATAAATTGTGTTCCTGAGATTGAATAACGCCAATTGCTCCGAGACGCGTAGTGCTGCATCTGACTCTCTCGACGCTCACCAATATGGCATACCACTCACCAACTGAGGCGCAAACGCGTTGTATCTGCGCGTGCGCTGCGACCGTTTGTACTCGTCTTCTTTCGTCTATTGCCACATTGGCTGTTGTGTTGGGCAATTCGTTGTGAACTCGAAGGTGATTTTTCAGGACGACCGGCCGCCATTGCCGCTCTGTCCGCTCTTGGTTAGTTAAGGCCACAGTCACTAAACAAGGTTATCATCACTTTGCAATACAATTCTAGTCATAACAACTAAATGCTGTGTGCGGTAGTGTGGCGCAAGGCAGCAGTGTTTGACGTACGTTATGTGACTGTAGCTTTTGTGTGCGGCGCGAGGCATGAGCAATGTAGGTGAACTGATGTAGTGTGTTCGATAGGAATCATAGGATAACATCAAAACTTGCTTATCAATGGAGCAGGTGGATGGATAGGAACACGAAGTACTTGTGGTTCGCTATGAACATCACAACACTATCAAGCTAATACAACTACTATTCCGGCATACAAAAAGTGAGTTTGGCTGAACGTGTGATATAATTGAATTCTAATACTTTATTGACCAGTTATTAATTGATTCCTATAAAATAGCAATCATATTTGAAGCATTCGTGTTGACAATACCATCGCGATATGTTACGGCTCGCCATAATGTCTATGTTGAACAATACACATCAGGAATTTAACGGGACATGCAGCAAAATGTGTGAAGTAACTACGAAACGAAGCAATGTCGGCGACAATCGACTTTTTTTTGCTACAATGAATTTTCATCGAATCGGGTATGGTTGGTCTAGTGCGTTGTGTGTTGCCATACTGCATCACCGTTGTCTACGGCACATGAATATCAACTAAATCATCGTAGAAGTTACACTTTGTAAGGCGAAACTTTGCTCTTACAAAGTATGTACAGCGCTGTTCGTGTATGAATTAACACACACTTTGGTGGTTAATATTGTGTATTTTCGAGCAAATTGCGATGGGTTATATTCGTTAAAGTAGCGTATTTAAACAGGAATACAAGATAGTTTAAAAGCACAATACTGCCAATATCAGCGAGGAAAGTCGATTTGTTTTACATTTATACGTTATCAGAAAATCCATCTGTACTACAAAACCTTGCGTGTACCAACTAATGCCAAAATATAATATTGTAGCTTGGAATGACGTCATACAAATAATATATATTTTACCACAAAAGGGACCCCATTCGCGAGCGACGTAGATTATTGATAGTAACAGTTTACATGTAACGAATGGAATCAGCTTAAAGAGAAGATATAGATTAAATTATGGTAAGGACCCTTGCTGCGATTTTGTACTTTTGAAAACAGTATATATTGGATTGAGTTTCTGCGTGTGTTACAAAATACAAATATAGTGCATGCATACTGTAGAGCAAGAATGTAGATAAAAAGCTACCAATCCCCTCTCATAAGTTTGCGCATGCATTGCCCTCCATCTTACGTTACAATGTACAAATAGGCAGAGTGCATACAGACAACGAACGCACACAAAACTGACATGTGTGATACAATTACAGTTTATGAGCCAAGAATCCCGGAACAGAAATGTATCACACAAATCACAAACATAACGCATTTGTGGAACAATTTAAAGTTTGGAATCAAGTCTTCATAGCCAGAATCAATCCGCATAAGAAATAACTTCAAAAACGATGGAGATGAAAACAAAATTGACGACATTTTGAGTATATTGTGCGACATTATATACTGTCTCTAATGTGATAACCTATTAGATGAAATCTTTCATATTTCAGGATAGTATTTTTATAACGAGTTGTACTTTTGGTAAAATTTTAAAACACGATTCTACTTTAAGAGCATCGCAACATCGAGGACCAAATATTGTTCCAATCCTGTACTCACAACCAGGACCTGTAACAACAGTGAACGTAATATTGGTTATGGCCAATTATATATATACAGTATTTAAAGTGTCCAGTTACAACCCATCACAATTTCAGCTACAGCTGTAGCACAAACTCCAATCAATCGAGCTGATCGATGAGTACGTGATATGCGTGCTTTGCGCTGTTTCTCGTCCAATCCGTTCGATAGGATCGCGATGTATCGGTCCCGGTCGGAGCTGTTCATCTAGCAAACAAATCGTCAGTGCGAGGTATGTAAGCTTTTTCTGAAAAGTGATCAGCTAGATAGGCGTGTCTGAGTTGCTAATGCGACAGGGTAGTTACGATTAAAAACAATCTGATGATTTCACCACAAGAAATTGCTTGCAAGAAAGTACAGCAAGCAATCACGACGCTTTACGATCCATCTCACTTTATTCCCAGCAAATCACTCCGCAACTCGCCACGAGCCTCATACATCTCGCCACGGCAACGCACGCATACATCAAATATGAGCGAATCGACGCCACCACCACCGCCGCCGCACGAGAAGAAACTCTGGGGCGGCCGTTTTCGCGGCAAAGTCGACCCGATCATGGACAAGTTCAACGAGTCGCTGTCGATCGACAAGCGCATGTGGCGCGCAGACCTCAAAGGATCGCAAGCGTACGCGCAGGCACTCGAGCGCAGCGGTGTCTTGACACCCGACGAATCGAGTGCGATTGTCCATGGCCTCGAAACGATCAAGAGCGAGTGGGCGAATCGTACGTTTACGATCAAAGACGGCGACGAGGACATCCACACGGCAAACGAGCGTCGCCTCACGGAATTGATCGGGAGCGTCGGCGGGAAGCTCCACACTGGTCGGAGCCGCAACGACCAAGTGGCGACCGACGTGCGCATCTACCTCAAAACCGTCATTGCCGGTCTCCAGGATGCGCTCAAGGAACTCGTTGGCGCCGCGACGCAGCTCGCAGAGACGCACGTCGCGTTGTTGATGCCCGGTTTTACGCACTTGCAGCCCGCGCAGCCGATTCGGTTCTCGCACTGGGTCTTGTCGCACGTGACTGCGTTGTTGCGCGACGCTGAGCGGCTCACGGACCTCACGAAGCGCGTCGATGTCTTGCCGCTTGGCAGTGGTGCACTCGCAGGTACGATGTACTTATTGCAGGACACTTTGGTACTATTTCTAGGACAAATATGGACTGATTTTGTGTCGCAATACCAGGCAATTCGTTTGGGCTCGACCGCCATGCACTCGCTGAGGCGCTCGGGTTCCACAAAGTCACACCGAACAGTCTGGACGGCGTGTCGGACCGCGATTTCATTGCCGAGTTTCTGTTCTGGGCGTCGCTGCTCATGGTCCACTTCTCGCAGCTCGCAGAAGATTTGATCATCTACAACACGTTGGTGCGTTCATCTGCTGTGTTGTGTAGGACAGAAAGGGAAAATGCGGATGTCTACGAGGACATTTTATACGACATTCTGAAGGACATTTGTGGTCATTTAGGACACATTGCTCTATATATTGTCTGCTTGTAGGACACTTGTCCTAATTTTGGATAAAGTGCAGATGCAGCATATTCACGTGGCTCTCTCTTGTTCACTGTATTGCGTGCAATGCTACAGAAGTTTGTGACGATGGCGGACGCGTACAGCACGGGCAGTAGCCTCATGCCGCAGAAGAAGAACCCCGATGCGTTGGAACTCTTGCGTGGCAAGAGTGGGACGGTCATTGGACGCCTCACAGGCTTCTTAGCGACACTCAAGGGCCTCCCACGTTCGTACAACAAGGACCTCCAGGAGGACAAGACGGCGCTGTTTGACGTCGTCGATACGGTTCAGGACTGCGTTGCGATTGCCACGGGCGTCGTTGCGACGCTGACGCCACATGGCGACGCAATGCGGTCGTTCTTGGTCACCGAGATGCTCGCAACCGACTTGGCCGAGTACTTGGTCCGCAAAGGCGTCCCGTTCCGTGAGACGCACCACGTTGCTGGCGCGGCCGTGCGCTTGGCCGAGGATCTGCGGAAGCCACTGAGCGAACTGACGTTTGCGGAACTTGCGCCGTTGCATCCGCAGTTTGACGAGAGCGACGTGCTCGATGTGTGGGACTTTGACGCGAGCGTCGAGCGCAAGAACGTCGTGGGCGGCACGAGCACGAGCGCCGTGTTGCAGCAGATTGCAGACATCAAGCAGTGGCTCGCGACGGCGTAGGATGTGTGTGTTGCGTTGCGTAAGCGTCAGTGGAGGGAGGCTGTTGTCGCTGTCGTTAGCAATACGATTGGAATCACATTGGCTTTACTGTTGTCTGCGTCGGTTATTGCCTGTTTGCGTAATCGTGCAGTCAGTCAACTATGCAGGGGTTAAATACACGGCTTGTCAATGATGAGATGCATGCGCATTCGATTATGGCTGTTTGCGTATGCTGGCTGGCTAGTAGACTGCTACATGAAGCGCGGCGGGTGTGCGAACGTGTTCGCTATACAACGCCATGCTTTTACTGCTGTTGCTATCAACGCTGCGTTATCGCGTGTCGACGCTTAGAAGCCACTGAACGAGTCAATAAACAACGAGCGTGAGTATCTTGGACACGTTGTGTGTTTACAAGTGTAGCAAGAAACAAGAGCATCCACGCAAGTCTCACAGTGCCAATCACACACGTCAGTCCCACAGTCGTGCATGCTAACGTACGCTTTCTTTCGCCGCAAGATGAAGTCGATCATGGAGCCGATTTTGCGGTTTGCGTGGCGAATCGTCTGTTCCTCGACCTTCCGTTTGCGCTTCTGCCACTTCTTCTCGTGGAACCGCTTGAGCGCAAGCGTGCGCATGATCCCGTCTTCGTTCATGACGCCGTGGAGACGGCTCGCAACGCGCTCTGGGTCGTGGCCCTCGCGCACCTGAATGTACAGCGAGCGGCTCGCAGTAGTCGTCGGCATTGCGCGCGGCACCGCAGCAGCAACAGCCGAGCGGCTCGCAGCAGCTCGCACAAGCGCCAGCATGTTGCTCGTCCAGGTGTTGGTGGTCGTTCTGTGTCGCTTGCTTGACTGTGTGGTGGCGAATTGCTGCGTTAGTGTCTATCGGCGATACAAAATACAAGAGAAACTAATTAGTCCACACATATAGTGTTTGAGTTGTTGTTTGTTAAAGAATTGACGACCTTCATTCTGCACGCAAACGCGAGATCGATCAATCGAGAGACGACTGCATTGCAGCCATCGCGTCACACGAGCAGCAGCGCAACCACCTCGCGCTTTCATCGACCATCATGGCGTCTGCTATCGTCACCACCGACGTCCCTGAGGCAAGTCTGCGCAACCTCGTTGCACAGCAGTCGCTCCGCTGGATCTTCGTCGGCGGCAAGGGCGGTGTCGGCAAAACGACGACGTCGTGCTGCCTCGGCATCCGGCTCTCGCTCGAGCGCGAGAAAGTGCTGATTGTCTCGACCGACCCCGCGCACAACCTCAGGTGCGTACGTGCATGTGCTATGTGCTGTCTCCTCTCTCTCTCTTGTTGCTTCATCCTCACAGCGACTCTGCATACTTCTCCCCTCTCGTTACCCTCAACGCGCACACACATTTACGTTCGCACACATACAAAGTGACGCATTTGGACAAAAGTTCACCCGCGAGCCAACACTCGTGAATGGGTTCACGAACCTCGCAGTCATGGAGATCGACCCAAACGTCGACGTACGTTCTTTCGCATTGCGCAGAATCATAGAACCCACTCAAATTCACATATCGACCACTAACAACGCTTTCCATTTCTGCCATAATAGCTCGAAGAGATGAACCCCGATGGTGTCCAGGACAACGCAGGGATGGCATCGTTCATGAAAGACCTGACGAACTCGATTCCTGGCATTGACGAAGCCATGAGCTTTGCAGAGCTCATGAAACAAGTCCAGAGCATGGACTACTCGGTGATTGTGTTTGATACGGCGCCAACTGGCCACACGCTGCGTCTGTTGAGTTTCCCGACTGCGCTCGACAAAGCATTCGACAAGATCTTGTCGCTGTCGAATCAATTCAGTGGCATGTTCTCGCAAGTGTCGGCGTTATTGGGCGGCGCGTTGCCGTCACAGGAGATGCTGCTCGGCAAACTCGAACAGACGCGCGACGTGATCCAGAAAGTGAATGCGCAGTTCAAAGACCCGGACCGGACGACGTTTGTCTGTGTGTGTATCCCCGAGTTTTTGTCGCTCTACGAGACCGAGCGACTCGTACAGGAACTTACAAAGTACGATATTGACGTCCATAACGTCGTTGTGAACCAAGTGCTGTACCCCGCAGCGGATTCGACGTGTTCGAACTGTACTGCGCGCCATGCGATGCAGCAAAAGTACATTGATCAGATCTACGACTTGTACGAAGACTTCCACGTCGTCGAGATGCCACTGCTGAACGAAGAAGTGCGCGGTGTCGCAAAGCTCCAAGCGTTCTCGGCGCACTTGCTGACGCCATTTGAACCGGCGACGTAAGGTTGGGAGAAGGAGAGAGAGAGAGAGAGAGAGAGAATCATAAAGAGCGACGTGGAGTGGGTGGGGTTATATATGCGTAACCAATATAACCTATAACAAACCATCCCTCTCTCAATCACTGTCACTATCGCTGTACTGAGCAACGAGGCTCGTGACGACTACTGAAACTGGCTCTTTCCGCTTCGCTTTCGCTTTTGGCTTGTGCGTCGTCGCGACTTTACGTTTCTTGACGACAACAACTGCCAGTGGTTTCGATGGTGGCGCTGTTGTTGCTGCTGTGAGCGCTTTGCTCGCTTCACGTGCGGGTACAAACACAGACGGACGCTGCTTGTCTGTGTCGCCTCCACTCTTGAGCATCAATTGCTCCTTGTGCTGCGCAAACGCTTGTTGCGCAGCGCGTTTGTCGTCGTCCAGTTGCTTTGCAAGCTCCTCTGCGGTCGGTTCTGCTGCTGTTGGTGCGTCAGTAGCACTATCTCCTGCTTGCTCCTGCTGCCGCAGCGCAGCGTGGTGCGCCAGTAGCGCATCGGTATCGACCTTTGCGTGGCGCTGGTTGATCGCTTTGATCTCGTCGAGTGCGTCGAGAATGTCCATCTCGCGCTTCGAGTCCAGCGTTCGGTTCTCCAACGCTTTCATCGCGTCGCCGCGCTCTTCGTCGACGCGCTCTTCGTGCGCAGCGTCCTCTGCGGCGTCGGCTTCGCGCCATGGCTCAAAGTTGCGCACGCAGCCATGCTCGGCAACGTAGTCGCCGTGCTTTGGGTCAGTCTTGAACGTAATTTCGTTCGAACAAACGATGCATTTGATGTAGAATCGGAAGATCCGAATGCCGTGGTACGTTTCGTCCTCGACGTCCTCCTTTCGGGAGTTGAACTTCTTGCCGCGGTACATGTACTCGCCGCACGTGCTGCACTGGAGCGAGAACGGGAGCATCATGCGCACTTCGATCTGCTCGTTCTTGGGACGTTTGCGGCGCGGCACGAGCGACGGGTCAAAGTCCGGCGGGAAGTACTTGTTGAGCACCTTGCGCTCACCCATGGTACGTGCGTGTGGTAGTCGCTAGACGTGGCGTGCAGAGAGAGTGAGCAGGTCACGTAGAGCGCAACGATGTTCGTGCAGCGATGATTGAGATGATGTTACCGAAACCTGTATTTTCGTGCTAATTTGTATGAAAAGTCCTAAATTCATGCATTAATTTTGTACTTGATTAACCCCACTTTGCAGCTCTTATAAACTGTAACACAAGCACTATATGTTGTAGAATACTGCGCTTGACTTCTATTTTGTATTGCCGATAAACCCTACTGCGGCAATTTGCAACCACACGCATGTCAAAGCAAGCGACAGATCAACAACTGACCAACACCTTGACGAGCAACATGTTGGCGCTTTTACGAGCTGCTGCGAGTCATCGACTGCTCTTATAAACTACATATAGCGAAGGCTGGTTGTTGTCTCGAGTGATCGATAACAATCGTTTTCTAGCATGAAGCAAAACATATTTAACTATTACAGACACACCTACTGCTTTTTGCCAACTTCAGTGCTCTTGTCCTTGCTCTTACTGTTGTCTTTGTCATCATCGGTGAGCATCGCGTGCGGTCGCGTCTGTTTGAACGTTTTCATTGCGTGGCCAGTGCGCGTGAACCGAACGAGCCACATCTTGAGGAAGTCCGGCAGCAGGACCATGAGGAACTCAAACAGCGGCAACGTCGCTGGCAACAACAGTCGAAACTGGTTGCGGCGCACGGCGCGAACGACTTGGTCCGCAACGTACTCGGGCGTGAGCCACGACGTGAACCGCGGCGGCGCCACACCTTCAAACATCCCGGTTTTGATGTACGACGGACACACGAGCGTGCAGTGGACGCCGTGTTTGTTCATCGTATACAGCTCCTGGCGTAAGCTCATCATGAGCCCGACGGCAGCAAACTTACTTGCGCCATAGTCGACCATCCCACCAGCGCCAAAGATGCCAGCAGCGCTTGCAATCGATACAATGTGGCCGTGGTTGCGCGCCAGCATCGTGGGCAAGAACGCTTTGATCGTCCAAAAGTGCGACGTCGCGTTCACGTCCATTGTCTTTACGATCATGCGGTCGTTCGATTCGAGGATTGGTGTCCCACCAACGATGCCTGCGTTGTTGATCAGGATATCGACCGCGCCAAACTTGGCGACGACCGTCGCGCCAACCGCGTACACGCGCTCGCGGTCCGTGACGTCGAGCTCGTAAAAGTGCGCGCTGCCACTGCGGCCCTGCTGTGCGTCGATCTCCGTGACGACCTGTGCGCCAAGCGCAGCGTTCAGATCACAGATCACGACGATTGCGCCAAGCGCTGCAAACTTGAACGCCAGGAGGCGGCCGAGCCCCATGGCGCCGCCTGTGATGAGCACGACTTGGCCTTTGACGGACTTTTGAGACCAAAACATTGCGCTTGTCGGGTGGATGCGTTGTGAGCGCGGGTAGTTGTAAAATGATCGTGCAGCTCAAGTTGGAAGCAAGTGAGACCTTCCGCAGATATGAGCAACTGCAAGCAAGTGACTACAAATGTGTTGTTGACGGCTTTATGTGATAACGTCCGATGAGCCGTAATCTGGGCAACTGTTTGCTTCAAGTGTGGAAGTAAATACTACATAGTATATCTCTACTGCAATATCTATGATATAAATATATATATAAAAATACAAAACAGCATTTTTATTTAAATACACTGTCGTTTTATAATATATTCAATACAAATGCACCCATGCCAAATCGTACCCCACACACACAAATCCTCAGCACAGGTTACTCGCTTTCGCACTCGGCACACCATCGAATTAGCAAACTATGCGAAACACGGGTACGCGAGTGAGAGAAGCGCATATCGTACCCCACTAGACGTGCACAACTCAGGTGCGCAATTTGTCACCATCACTTAGGTGCACAACGACGTACAAGCTCGAGCACATTGCGTTCGTCCAGCACATCGTCGACTGCCACCACGTTATACAGCTCAATCACAAGCGCGATGATGCTCAGTCACACGCCACCGCCACGCGTCGCTGCTGCTGCTGGCGAAGACTTTACCGACGTGCACATCAGCTGGCAGCACGTCGAGGTCGTCGTACCGCCTGGACCGCTCGGGATCCTGCTCGATAGCGCGGAACAAAACGCTGCCGTGCTCGAAGGCTTTGCAGCGATCGACGCACACGGCACGCGCGGTACAGTCGAACGCCATGGCGGCGTGCATCCCGGCAGCATCCTCGAGCACGTAAACCAATACGACTTGACCGAAAGCGGTATGACGTTTGCCGACATTGGCAAGGTCTTGCGCGAGACTGCGCACCTCGAACGGACGCTGGGCTTCAACGTCCCAGTACCGACTGTCAAGCACACAGCAGCAGCAGCAACAATAACGTCGTCACCGCAATCATCGATCGACACGACCGTCCCGCTGTCACCTCCACCACATCATCAACAGCAGCATCAACAGCAACCACCGGCCGAGTGGCACAGCGACGACGACGCAGAGCTCACAGCAGGGCTTGCACTCGTGAGCCCAGCATCCGTCGCACTGGACGACGACAGCGACAGCAACGATAACAATGCACACCACAGTCCAGCGCCACTGTCGCCACTACACGCAGACGCTATTGCAGCTGCTGCAGCCGTCCCACCATCACAGCCACCAGCGTCCACTGCATCCTCCTCCTCCACTGCTTCATCCACAACCAGCAGCAACAAGAGCTGGAGCTTCAAGGGCTTCTCGCTCCCGAAAAACCTCCCCAAGAGCCTCCCAAATCTCCCAAAGAGCCTCCCGACGCTCGCAGCGTTGCGATCCTCACTCCCCAGCGCGCCTACGAGCGTCGCTACGATGTTGTTTGCAGACGTCAGCGCTCCGTCTTCATCCTCTCCCACAGACGCATCATTCGTGACGATTGACGTGCCGTCCGCGTCGTCAATCGGGATCGAGTGGGATGACAGCATCGACGAGTGTGCGGTCGTCCGAGGGTTTATTCCGTTACCCGACGGCACACCCGGCACAATCGAAGCCCACGGTCGCGTCCCACGTCGCGCGACGCTCGTGACGCTCAACGACATGGACGTACGCACGTGGCCACGTATGCAAGTCCTCACAGCGTTGCATGAAGAAACGGCGGACGCTCAAGCACTCGATCCACGACAGACGCTGACGTTTCGCTTGCCGCACGCTCCAAAGACTAAGAAGAAAGCAGTTCGCGCAGTGCCGGTGCCGCTCGTTGAAGACCTGAACAAGCGCCGTGCGTTTGAGCTGTTGCTGATCCGTCGCTACGACAAGCGCACGATCGATCGGCACGAGTGTTGGTTCATGCTCGACGCCGCGTGGATGGCGACGTGGGCGACGTTCGTCGGTCGGAATGGACCACTCCCGGGACCGATTGCGAACGAAGCGTTGTTGGACGATGGCTGGGAAGCGCGGCTCGATGGTTTGGAGGCAGGACGCGCCGATGTGCCACGTCCAGGGCTTCTGAGGCCGACCGACTATCGCTGCGTCGCACCGATGGTCTGGTGTCTCTTTGTCGAACTGTACGGTACGACGCGCGCGCCGGTGCTGCCACGTTATGTGCTCGATATTGATGCTGAAGCCGTGGGGGAGACCGACGTTGCAAAGATCTTGGCGACGACGCACCTTCAAGCTACGGCGCTCGTCCAGGAACTGCGGGACAAGTGTGTGTAGGTAGATAGAAAGAGAGGAAGAGAGGAAGAGAGAGAGAGAGAGAAGGAGAGAGAGAAAGTAGGAGAGGATCGTGTGTGGAGAATGGAGAACAGATCACTGTGTTATGTGCTTCTGGCTACTGTGTGTTCGATCGCGCTGTGAGTTCGACAATGTCGATCGACCCCAAACGCGCAGCTCGTGTGACACGCCAGTGCTGCCACGCGCACGCGTTGTTGATGCTAGTAGACGACGGTTGTTTGCCACACACGTCGCTGTAGTCGCCACGCACG
>JAADXH010000294.1:0-27389 GCA_023337595.1 Globisporangium camurandrum
ACGTCATGACCGAGCGAAACACGAGTTGCGCTTGCTCCATGTCGACTGTGTATCGAGGAGCTGCGTTGTGTCGCGACGGAAGTCGCTCGTGCAGCAGCTCAAACGCGGCAAGGAATGTCCCGAACTCGTCCACGTTCATGCAGTAGCGATGCAAGTTTAATGGTGTTGTGCAACTGGACTTTCACTACCTTTAAAGCGATATCAGCGTTCTTATGTCTGCATAAGAACTTGTCGAACTGATTAGCAACATGCGTCGTTGTTGTACTTGAGACGGATTAAGTGGTACAAACATCTAGCGAAAACATACAAGACGAGTGGGACAGGACAAGAGCGTACACCCGATTTGCAAGTCTATTCGTGGTACTAAAGTCTGTCTCAGTTAATAACGACCTCGAAAAAGACTATTTTTGATCGACTTTTTAGAGCTAAAGACTACCGTTTTCGTACAAATCACACGTGGCCGCTGGTTGACAGAAAACAAAGAACATCGTCGAAAAAACCGGAGCTCAACCTGTGCTGTCAGTCAAAAGATACAAGCGAGCAAAGCCAAGCACCATGGAAAATGATGAGTAAAATACACAAGATCTTTTTTCTATCGCGGACGACTTGTAGGATACTCGCTCGTTTTCCAATATGACGGTATCATACGAATTGCAACATGGCGAAATTGATATATTCTTCAAATATTGGCGCCAAAACTGTTAAAATTCAAAATTTCAAAATCTTACTGAAGTCGTTATTAACTGAGATAGACTTTAGTGTACAAATATCTGCTTGTGTGCTCTACTTTAAGTGCCTTCAAAGGCATTGCAGTGTCGGTCTCGCCCGACACTGCATTGTCAGTATTGTGCAATTCAGCACTCAACCCAGAGAGATGTCGTCCGTACCTCCGAGTCAGATGCACCAAGGATACGGCGCAAGCGCGTCGCCACCACCGTTCAACCAAGGCAACCAAGCGCTGCCGAGTAACGGAGTTCCAGGCGGTGGTGCAAACGTCACCATTCAAGGGTACGCTCATGGCGCGCCGACAACGTCAGTGTACCACTACAACAGCGCTCCGCCAGAAACCGGTAACTGTCCCAATGGTGCTCAGCCTGGCGCGCCAGACAACGGCAATGACAGTTCGAATGGCGCGAGACCAGACACTGCTTCAGCGATCCAAGGCTCCGCATACGGCGCTCCAAACGACACATTTATGGCGCTCCGTACGGCGCTCCTTGGTATTCACCAGCCGGCGACAGCCATGCAGGCAATGGTGGTCAGCCCGGCTACCCGCCAGTCAGCTACACTCATCCTGGCTATCCACCAATCAGCGCCAGCCAGCCAGGTGTTCTTCCAGCTGGTAGTAGCCTTCCAGCGTACTATGCAGCAAACAACAGCAGTCCGCCGAGCAATGCATACAACCCAATGAACGGTGTGCCAATATACCCAACTGGCGGCTACTTTGCGAGCGTAGCACCAATGTACCCGCCCAGTTGTGGAGGATGCCTCAATGCATACCCTTTCGGCGCAACCTTTGGCACAGCAGTTACGTAACCTCTACGTGATCTGACGGTGGCGCTGCCACTGCCATGCTTGCCAATACACTTTGCATTTTGCACAAGAGAGCTCCAATGTACCCGCCCAGTGGAATTGCAGTGCAACCAATGGGCGGCACCGCAGAGGCTGCAAACAGCTCGCCGTATCCTATTAAACCTGTCACGTCAAGTGTCGTTGCGGCAGTGCATGCAATGGCGTTGCCGCCACCAACGCAGCAGCATACTGCAAACCCGCGCGATCAGATCGAGACAGGTCGCTGGGCATCGGAGCTGTGTTCGTGCTGCGACTTTTGCTGGCCAAACTGCGCGATGGCGTGTTGCTGCCCGTTCATCCCGCTCGCTCAAGTGTATGCGCGCCTCGGTATTTTGTCGTACAACGTCGCACTCTGTCTATTCTTCGTGCTCTACATCATCGGGCCGATCGGACTCTTTATGCCGTCCGAGTCGACGACCCAGTACAACCACTACACGCACAAGTACGAGGTCGTGCACACGTCGAGTGGTGGTGCCGTCTCGTTGGTGCTCGCGACAACCGGTCGCACCATGCTGAACATCTACATCTGGCGCGTACGTGCTGCGCTCCGTAAGCGGTTCCACATCTCGGGCGATGCGTGCTCGGACTGCCTCGTCGCGTGCTGCTGCTCGTGCTGCGCCATTGCGCAGATGGCGACGCACGTCAAGAGTTACACGCCAGGTGACTGCAGCATGAGTGGGCCAGACGTATTGCCACCGTACGTGGCTAATGAGCAGCAGCCTAAGAGACACCCCGCGAGAATGAGAGTGAGAATCAGCAGCGACATCGGTTGTATCTAGGCTAACTCAGCATTGCATTCAATGAACTCTCAAATCGAACATCGAGTACATTTGCTTAGATTACAGTATGTTGTTTGTTGCGATACATGATATCAAGCACCGAAACGTGTGAGTGCAGCGTCAGCGACTGTGCATCTCGCAACTCGAGTCGAGCTTTGCAACAAATAGGCAGCTCATATTATGACGGATAAGTGCATGGGTCCTGTTCATGTGGTCCCTAAAGAGCAAGTGCAGCTTGCCATCGTGGTGAGGTACTGATCACTACTTCAAGTACTGTAGAGCAGTGCAAAATGAATGCCTCGTTTTGTTGTTGAAGTGATTTGGAGTGGATAGTGGTGGATATCCTCATCGCTTCGACAGGCTGCACACCACCCAGGCGTAGGTAAACACTCACTGCATTACCTGTGGATGCATGCAGCGTAGGTAATGTCCAAAGCTCATGCGAGTGCCTTACAGCAGTGGTGCGCATGACGCGTGTCTAGCGCTACACCTCGTTTGACTCGTATTGCTTGTGGAGAACACCTAACCGTCACGTAACTGCCAATAAGTCGCTTTCTTTAACTATGCCAATCAATGAAAAGCGCCTTGTTGTGCTGCAACATGCACCAACTTGATCGTGCAAGTTCTGTTGCCATCGTGCGCTTGTTTTTGAGCTCACCTCACTCGTCGACTTGCTGTCTCACGTCCACAGCCTACTCCCATAGCGCGCAGTCTCCGCACGCAAGCATCCAACACGCCGCCAGTCGCACACATCAAACCACGACAGCAACATGACTGCTGGCGTGAAATCGCCTCTGGATCATGACGACGTAGCTATCGTCGTCGAGGCGCCACCAGCAACACCAATAGCTGCAGTAGCAACACCAGACGCAACAAACGCAACGGCGTCGTATCGCTACAGTAGCATGAGCGCTCTAGTCGCCAGCGGTAACAACCGCAGCAGCACTGCAAGCCGCGTCTCCGACTCGGGCGACGGCGTCGTGCGCAGCTCGTTCGTTGATCGCGACATCCAAGCCGTTGCGCGCCTGAAAGGCGCTGACGCTGAGCAGCATACGGACTACAGAGGCCGCATCCGCATCTGGCCAGGGCTGCTTGCGATCGCCGTCGTGCTTAGCGCCGCAACTGTCCTCATGGCGCACTATGGCAAGCAGACGCACGACGCGAGCGTCGTCCGTGCACAGGCGTTTGAGCGCGCACAGTTTATCAAGAAACAAATTGCTGGTGGGCGTCCAAAGGACGGCTCGGTACCTGGAACGACGGACGACATCATCTCGGACGACGGCGAGATCGGGAACCCGAAGAAGTACCCACCGAGTCGTACGTTCGTTTGACTGTTTCGTATGGTCTGACTGCCTAGTCAGGCAGCTTACAGGACGTCTCACACTCCTATATGTTTGCTGCTTGTCGTTGTCTGACACTGTAGAGTGTGAGATGCCCAACTACCTGTCCAAGGACGGTCACATCGTTGCGGTCTATGGCACTAAGGAGGTACCACTTACCATCAAGGGTATCAACTGGTACGCTCTCAAGTAGCACGACCGACGCTCGACATGTGTTCGGCTCCCGTATGGCTACTGACGGACAAACGATCGCTGCTGTTGATGTGTCGTTGTCGCTGCTACGGCTGCAGGTTTGGCATGGAGACGTACGTTGATAGAATCGCTGCTTCGTGGCATCAACGACAGCGCAGCTTAGCACTAGTGGTGCTGACGCTCTACTCTCTCTCTCTCTCTCTGTTCGCCCACACACACTGCAGCGGCCAAGCGATTCCACTCGGACTCTGGGACAATAGCGAGAATGGCACGACAGCAGTACGCTGTGTGTGTTATCATCTGCCTCTTCAGCAGTACAATGCTGACATCTCTCTCTCTCTAGTACGAAATCGCGTTGTTCCTTGCTGCCAACAAATTCAACGCTGTGCGACTGCCACTCATGGTCACGTGGCTCCTGACGAACAAAGTCCCAAATGGCGCCATCATGAACAAACAAACGAACCGCGCAGTGTCCGTGAAAGACTACCTGTCGCTCCTCCAGAGCATCGTCAAAGTGCTGCAGTTCCGCAACATTGGCGTCCTCCTCAGCATGCATACGCTCACGGTCGACGACAACGGGAGTCTGTGGTACAACGGCGACGTCACGGAAGCCGATTTCCTCAAGTCGATCGACGTGCTGACGTCCACGCTATGCGCAGACAACGAATATTGGAACGTCATGGGCATCGACTTGAAGAACGAACCGTACAAAGGCACGTGGGGCGACAACAGCGCCAGGGACTTTCGAGCCGGCGCAAAGCGCATTGCGGACCGGATGCTCCAGGGCTGTCCCCAGTGGCTCGGGTTTGTCGAAGGCATCAACGACCAGCACGCACTCACGATCGATGGGCAGACATTCGAGTATTACGACTGGTACGGCGGTGGTTTGCATGGTGCAAAGATTAAGAGGCTTGAGTTTAGTGTACCCCACAAGGTCGTCTGGGCGCCGCACTACTACACGCCCGCAGTCTTTCCGCAATACTATCTCTATGGTGGCGGCACGACCGGTAAACAGAACGTGATCCACAAGTTTGTCGAGTTGGACGATGCGACGCTCCGTCGACGCATTAACGTCACAATGGACGATATGTTTGGGTTTTTGGCATCCACAACCGGCCCAGCGCTTTTGCTGGGGGAGTTTGGCGGTTTGTATGATGAAGACATCCACCCCCAAAAGACCACGAAGCGCTGTACGGACTTTACGATCGAGATCATCAAACAAAAAGGCTGGGCCGGTGGCTTTGTCTGGAGTCTAAACCCCGAGAGTGAGTACCAATACAACCCTGCGGATACGCGTGGTCGGTTCTTTGAAGGCGTCGTCCAGCGCGACTGGCTCCACGTGAACCCTGCATTCCTCAAAGGCCTCGAAGCCATGGACGACATGGAGAACCTCCGTCCGTTCCCGTGCTTTCGGATCGACCCAACAGCAGCGAATGTAGCGACGAAGGTGGCTGCGACACCAACGAGCTGATGCTGTAGAGCGCTCATAGTACCAGATTTGTGTAGCACAGGCTCAATACCCAGCTATTCATTCGCTGTTCCGTTTATGTACATTGTTTTATTCGCAGTTTGCAAGGTGCGTACTTAAGCCCCGAATATGCGCACTTCGTACACTCTTGCGCACTTATCGTCGCCCTTCCTCACTCAGCTAGTAACTTGGTCTGGAGTGAGTCGTGCTTGTCTTCAAAGCTCCCAATATGGCGATAGCGGGCGAACCCGGGCGGCAAAATACTGACGTCGCGTTTGAGGAAACTATCTTGGATCCAGAACTGGACGATGTTGAGGAAACTCGGACACACGACCATCACGAGCACGAGTTCAGCGAACGGATAGCCACGCAGTGGCGCAAACATGAGGCTGCCAAACGTCCCGAGCGGCTCAGACGCTGCAATGAGCACGGACGCAACAATCGCTTTCGCAAACACGATGATCATGAGCCACACTGTGAGCTGCGACGCCCAGATTCTAGTGATATAATAGAGGGAGGTGTCACAATGTTAGCGCCATCCAAACGCTGGTGTAAGGTAGCCTACATAGCGCAAAAAAAGCGCACCGATATGACGGCGGGTTCCCATACTCGCCGCTCTCTTGGATCGCCGTCCAGTTGAGTGCAAACGCGATCTCTTGCTGCAAGCGCAAGAACGCGAGGCTCACGACCATCCCGAGCGTACAGTCGCTGACAAAGTTGAGAAAGTACCAGACGCACTCGTCGGTCACTGCCGGCAATTGGATCGAAATGCCGAGGTTGATCATATGTCCGAGTGTCGCCTGTGTGTATGTGTGTGTGAGTACGAAGCGGTGTGTGCGTCGATATACGATCAGTGCCAATGAGATCAATTTGCTTGTCATAGGCAGCAGTAGCGTAACACGTACGCCGATCGCTTGCTTGCCGACGTCCATGGCCCAGATCTCGAGCGTCCGACGTGGCCGCTCGACGTGGCGCTTGTACCATAGCGTCCCGAACGCAATGACTGCAAGCAGGAGCTGGATCGCGTACGCATCGATGCCCGAGAGCAGCTCACAGCGCTTCCCAGTCGTTGGTATCGCTGGTGTCACGTCCGCCATTACGACTGCCGCCGTGTACGTTTGTTTGCGTTGTGCTGGTGCGTTTGCATCGTCGGAGCGATCCGAATCCATTACGCGTCGCTTCAGGATACCTGAAGGTCGTGATTGTTTTTCGATAATCTAATGATTCAAAAAGCAATTGTCCCCGGGTTGTACAGCTGCCACAGCGAGCCATACCACCGCTTGTACGCCTCGGCGTACTTTTCAATCACCGAGAACGAGCGCACCTGGTGCGTGTTGTTGCTCGCGACTGGCGTACGTGCGAGCACGCGGCTGCTAACGAGCGCTGTGGCGGCGGCTGTCTTGGTCGAGTGGCGTCCACGCGCAAGCATCGTGTCAATCGATCACACTACTGTCGGTCTGTCGTAACGAATCTACAACTATCACAGGCAACAGTGGAGATCATTAGTGATCAATCTCTCAAAGTGAACCACGTTGTGAGTCTCTCAGTGTCTCTCGATCTGTAAATCACGACTACGATATTGTATGGGATAACACGACGTTGCTCTATCGTTTACGTGTTGCCTCCCGCGTTCCTTTTGTCTACGACAACCTTCCTCGCTACTTTCACTTGCCCTTGTCAGTCGTCGTTGCGGTCCGATGTTGTTGGATTTGACTCAAGATCTGGAGCGACCGGCGGGAGGCCCCAGCAGACGGCGGCGTCTTTCTCAACAGCATCGGTCGGCCATTCGGTGTGAATCCACTACTACTGACTATTGCTGCGGTTGTTGTCGCCGTCGCTACGCTCCGTGGCTTCTCCTGTCCATTGCCAGGTGCGTCTGTACGATGCGTCGTCGTCGTCGCATTCGCCGTCGGTGGGACTTTATGCGGCGTTCCGCGTAGCACTGAACGTGCTTTCAGTAGATTCACAGTCTTGTTGCCGCCACCTCCGCCGCCTCCTGTGCCATTGACGCCACTACCGTCTACTGTGGTCTTCGACTGCAACAATAATCGATTGCTAGTGCTACTGACTCCACCACCTACTGCTGCTGCTGACGTCGTCGTTCGCATCACAGGCGTCGGTGGCTCTGCTTTGCTCTTCCCCGTCGTCGCTTTCTTCTGGCGCTGCGTCACTGTCGTCGCTGCACTACCAACAGCAACAGGCGACAAGAACGACGCGTCGCTCGTCGTCTTCGTCTTCTTCTTACTTCCTCCACTCCCACTCGCTGGTTTCAATGGAAACAATCCATTCTCCGTCGTTTCAAAGTATTCGAGATCTTCCAAATGCTCATAGATCTCCTTGAACGTCGGCCGCACGCCCCAGTCCGTACACCTCCGAAACAATCGATAGAACCCTCCTAATTTCACTTTCGCAGCTTCAGGGATGGTCGTGACGACCAGATCCTGCAGTTGCTTATGCAAACTCCGCGTCTCAACGCTCGTTGGTGGGACGATCTCGCCAACAAGGAACCGATACAGAATCTCCCGGCCGAACGCTCCAACGTCGACATTCTTATAGAAACTGAAGCTCGCATCACAAATCGGTGGCTCTGTTGATGGCAATTTGATCCGTCCAAAGTCTGCGAGCTTCACGACTGGTGCAAAGTTGTTCTCAAAGCCTTTCGGCGGTGTCCGTAGCAGAATATTGCGACACGCCAAGTCACCATGTGCAACGTTCACTTGCTCGTGGAGTAAATACATCGGCAATGCGATTTGTTTCAAGAGGTTCAGTGCATCGTCGCTTGCAAGCGTAAACCGACGCTTTGTCGTAGAAAGAGGCGGCACAGAGCCAGTTATTTCTACATCAACAGGTGCGCTCAACCGGCCGTAGCGGCGCAGATAGTCGCTGAGTTTACAATCCATCACCTCTAACGCAATGCACGTGTGGTGGATCGCATCACACAGTCCGAGGCATTGGACAAAGCCGGGGAGATGGCGTACGCGCCGTAAATAGTACAGTTCAATCGCCGATCGGCGCTTCGCTTCGTCCTCCGAGCAGCCGTCGTGTGGTTTCGCGCGCTTGAGTGCAACTTTCTGGCCATGGATGACAGCAGCAGTGACTCGACCGTCCGTGCCTTCGCCGTAGACACCGCCCGTGTATTCGACATCCGCGTCGCAATTGAATAAACCGACGTCTTCCATCACTGAAGTCGACGTGAACAACGCGTCGGTCGTTGTTGTTGTTGTTGTTGTTGTCATTGAGACTATAGACGACGCTTCGTCGTGCGTCATTGCAACAGCGTTCGAGTCGATCGTTGCATCCTGTGGCTGTTGTGCTTGCTGCTGGTCGTCCGTTTGCGATAGAACGAACGTCGTCGCATCATCTACGAGTGGCAAGCGCCGCACGGGCGTCTTGGTCGTTACAGCAGCAGCAGCAGTAGCGTCTTCTTCTTCTTCTTCTTCAATTCCATCGTCATCGTCCATGTCGCTCATGATCTCGAGCGTCTGGTTCGTTAGTACTGACGACGGCGTCTCGAATCGACCTGGCGTTAATTTCACAGTACAATCCGTTAGCCGGACGGGCGTCGTCAGCACTGCTGCTGCTGCTGCTGCTGCTGCTGCTGCTGCTGCTGCTGGTTGTTGTTGTTTCATTGGCGTCGTGTGCGTCGATCGTCCGCCTGTTGCGATCGCTTCGCTGTTCTTCGTCAAGACACCGACGCCATCCAGACGTTGTTGGAGCTGCGCAGTTGCTTTTAAATTGCGCTCGAGCTTCCGAAGTGCGAGTTCTTGATTCTCCGGGCGTTCGTCGCGCTCTGGTGAGAACGAGATCATGCGCTTGCGCGTTGAGAGCGACGCACTGCTCTGTGCAATGCCACGCGCTGCGACGCGCTTCCACTGGAGCGTTGTAGGACGAAGAGGCGACGCTAGCGCGTCCACCAAAGTGTCTGGGACGACTTTCTCGACGCCAGCAGATGCTGCAATGGCTTTTTCAGGCGTCGGGACGATCGCCTGTGGCGCAGCCTTGTGGCGTCGAATCTGCGGTGGCGACTGCAGTTCTTTGCGCACGGGCGTGCGGTTCGTAGTGGATGATAGCGTGGCGGTTGCTGTTGTTGTGACGCGTCGCTTTGTCGTGAACGACGCACCTGCGACGACTTTGACGGTCGGTGACGAGCGTTGCGGCGAAGCGAACGCTGCTGCTCGTTTGATTGTTGCTACTTTCATGGATACGGTTTTTCCATTACGGAGTTTGCGCGGCGGTGGCGTCGTGTGTTTCGGTGGCGCTGCTGGATTTAGTCGACTGGATTTGCGCTTTGGTGGCGACGTGTGTCGTGGTGGCGGTGCGGGTGTCGTGATGATGTGTTCGTGGTGGAGCTCCTCCTCGTGAATGGTGGTATCGGCTGGTGTGGTTGCTGCTGCTATGGGGGCGATGGCGTGATCGTTATTGCTGTCGTTGCCGCGGATGTGCTTTGCGATTCGTTGCTGTGTCCGCAGCGCCTCTGCGAGCTTGCGCTTGCGCTCGGGCTGTTCACGGATTGAGATTGCGCGCGTTTTGCGAATCTCCGCGACTGGCGGGAGCAGTAGCGGGGACTCGAAGCTGTCGCCGGCCATGTCGTGTGTGTGTGTTGTTGTTGTTGTATATCGATCCAGGGTGATGCGGACGAGCGCAGTGATGGAGCTCCTCGTGTCGACGTACGCTTGCTCGACGAGTGCAAGCACCTCGACTTACTATCGGCAAAAGTGCGGGAAGTTGTGAATGTGCTACAGTGATGAAATCAAGGAATTTATTCTACCGGTATCGATGCGCTCAAGCAGTAATTACCGGTACTCGAGCAGTCGCAACCACCAAGCAAAAAAAACAAGAAGCGACTCTAGACGCTTGATCGAGCTCTTCTTGTGTGCTCGCATCACGCGCAACGGCGACGACAAGGACGACAGCATCGGCACAGCCACTGCATCAACCACCGCCACTACTACACACAACCATGAAGACTGCCAAGCCCACGCTTGCAGCCAAGCCGCAGATCGAGCTCTCGTTCGATGCCGACATGTACAAGAAGCTCTTCCCGGCCGAGTACATGCGCACGTGCCTCGCCAGTGGCGTCCGTCCGGATGCACGCACACCGGATGCCGCACGCAGTGTGCAGGTCCAGACGCACGTCGTGCACACGGCGGCGAGCTCGAGCCTCGTCAAGTTTGGCCAGACGTCCGTGATCGCTGCAATCAAACTCGCCGTCGGGCTCCCGGCCGTTGCGACGCCAGATCAGGGCGACTTGGCAATCCACGTCCACCTCACACCGCTCTGTTCGACGCGCTACAACGTCGGCCGTCCATCGGAAGAAGCGCAGCGCATTGGGAGCCAGTTGACCGACATTGTCGTCGGCTCGCGCGTCGTCGAGATGGCGGATCTCAGCATCGAAGCGAGCAAGTCGGCGTGGAAGCTCTGGATCGACGTCCTGTGTCTCGAAGACGACGGCAACGTCCTGGACGCGTCGCTCGTCGCTGTGATTGCAGCGCTCCAGACGTTAGAGTTGCCTGCAGTGTCGATCAACGACGTCGATCACGTCGTAACGATCCAGCCGGACCAGCCAGCGATTGCGCTGCCACTGCAACACAGTGCATTTGCGACAAGCTTTGCAATCGTGGATGACGTCGTTGTCATTGATCCGACTGCAAACGAAGAAGTGCTTGCAGCTGCGACCGTGAGCGTCACGTACTCGACGCGCGGGCAGCTCTGCAGTGTCCACAAACCCGGCGGTGCTGTCGTGTCGCCGCAGGTGCTGCTGCAGTGCATGAAGACAGCAAAAGCACGCATGCAGATGTTAGCCGCGCAAGTTGAACGCGGGACAACGGCTCATAAGCAGACGCAAGAACGCGCGAAGGCAAACGATGCGCTGTGATAGGATAGTGTGGTAGTGATAATAATGAGGCAAGTCCTTCACGTGGTTTTGTCACGCTTGCTGGTTTCTGAAAGAAATGTTACACTTGGATTTGATATACTTTGAGATGACACGCTCAAGATTTTTTTCGAAGCATCAAAATGCACAATTTCTCACATTCTCAGCGTCGAAAGTGCATTGCGTGCGTGCTTGTGTGGTGGTGGGCATTACGTGCTTGACGGCGGCGGCGGCAGCGTTAACCCAAGCAACCTGATTCATAGAGTCTCTTCGCAGTAGTTAGCGACAGCAGCAGCAGCATGATCGACGAACGCACGCCATTGCATCGTGCCTCGATGGCAGTGAGCGACAGCCACTACCCGCGCAATCCGACCAGCAGCAGCAGTATCAGCAGCACAACAACTCGCACGCGTCGCGCAAGTGTCGTCGCTGTATGCGCTGCGCTGCTCGTTATTGTGTCCGTCGTGTACGTGGGCACGCGCCAGCCGCCAACAACTGCACCCGCATCGTCTGCTTCTGCATCCGTTGCAACTATCGTAACGACTGACAGTAGTGAGAGGATCCGCAAGCAGCAGCTATCATCGTCTACACCTCAGCAGCAGCAGCAGCGCTTCAAATCACTACCGAGTGTAAACGCTGCTGAAGCACCGGCTGGCAACATCGACCTCCTTCTCAATCAACAACAACAACACGCGCGTGCTCGTGACGACAGTGACGACGAGTATGACAGTGAAGGCGATCGCGTGCGCTTTGTTCCTGGTTATGGAACACCACTCGAGAAACAGGTACACTTCCTTAATCGATAGCATTTTTGCTTGCATGTTTGTTCCAAATCAAGTGTCTTACGTATCTCACATGTCCCAAAACAATAGTACGCAGGGCTTTTGCACGTCAACGCGCAAGCCGATGGCAAATTGTTTTACTGGTTCTTTGAAGCGCGGCCGACTGGCTCTTTCTCCTCGACATCAGAGAAAACGCCACTGCTGATTTGGTTGAATGGCGGTCCTGGCGCGTCGTCGATGACTGGTTTGTTGACCGAAATGGGACCGTACCGCATGTTACGAAACGGTCGATTGATTCCGCATCCGCAGTCGTGGACGCAATTGGGCCACATGTTGTTTCTCGACCAACCAGTTGGGACTGGCTACTCGAGTGTGCGGGATGATAGTGGATTCGTAAACACGCAGGACGAAGCAGCAGCGCAAGTGTACGAAGCGTTACAGCAATTCTATCGGTTGCATCCGGAATATGCGACAAATCCGGTATTTATCTGCGGCGAATCGTACGCAGGCAAGTACGTGCCGCACATTGCGCACTATATTATGAAACAGCAGCCAAACGACGATTTAGACGACGACGAGGATGCAGACATTACGATTCCGCTCGCTGGTGTTGCGATTGGGAATGGGATGATGTGGCCGGTATTACAGACACGGAGCGTTCCAGATTATGCGATCGCACTTGGATTGATCGATTCGCAGCAGTACGAACGCGCAAACGCGGACATCAGCGTCTGTGAAGAGTTTCATCGCCAAGGTCGCCACGTCGATGCATTTCAAGTGTGTCAGAGCGTCACAGACTCGGTACGTTTGATAGGTACATGTGTGTATATGCATGTGAGACATGTTGACATTGATATGAGACATGTGTGTAAACTGATTGAATATGTGTGACACTTGATTTGAGACATGTATTACTTGATTTGAATACCTATACATTGAATCGAGACATATGATGTGATCCGTTTTGTTTGTTATGTTTTCGAATATGCGTCTTTTCTGACGCCTGCTCGTATTACAATGCAATAGATCTACGACAGTGCTGGGAACCCATTCGTGTACGACATTCGCGCGCGTGGCAATCCATTCGCTGACATGACGACGATGATGGCGTCGTATTTTAACTCGGACGTCGTTCGCGACGCGCTGCACGTGCCACGTGGGACTGTGTGGCGCTCGGTCGACGGGTCGTCGTACGGTGTTGCAGCCGATGCGCCTGCGATTGCGCGGCATTTACTTGCCGACGAGATGCTCGACGTGCCGATTGGGACGTTTCGCGAGCTACTCGACAAGTACAAATTCCTGTTTTATGCTGGGAACATGGACGGTTCGGCCTGCAACAACCTCGGCGTGAGTCGTATGATCGATCGGCTCGCGTGGACTGCGACAGTCGAGTACCGCGCCGCGCCGCGTCGACCGTGGCGCGTCGATGGCCACGTTGCAGGTCTTGCGAAGTCCGCTGGTAACATGAGTTTTGTCGTCGTGCTCAATTCGGGACACCTCGTTCCAACGGACCAACCAGCTGCAGCACTCGACATGATGCGGCGCTTCTTGAACGATGTAGCGTTTGACGAGGAGGACGAGACTAAAGCAGCAACAACAGCAGCGTAGAGTGTGACTGTTGTTGTTCAAGAGCGTGTAGCTGTTTCGAAATATGAGCACATGTGTCTGTTCATGTGTGTTGGTTGTGGTGGAGAGTCACTGTTTCGAAATATGAGCACGTACTACTATTTGTTTGTTTGAAACTGTTGTTTGTGCTTGCGTCTACGTACTTATGCGTGTACTATTCAGTCTACAGTAGTAGCTTTATACGACAGACGACAGACAGCAGCAAATTCAGACAGCAACAGCCCACTCGCGGATCGACACGGACGTCACGAGGTCGTTCTTGACGTACGGGTCGCTCGCGACGAACGCATCGATGTCGCGGCGGTTCGTTGTGTGGAAGATGAAGACACCCGTGTCCACTGGGTCGACGAGCGCACCGGCCATGATGACTTTGCCCTCGGCTTTCAACGCTTGGGCGAGCGCGAGGTGCTCGCTGCGGAACGGTCCGCGCTTCTCTACAATGTCCGGCGAGTAGCTGTATTGGAGGATGTAGAACTTGGGCTCCGCTGTCGCTGCAGATGACATCGAGGCAGTACGTAGCAATGGCGCAGCAAAACGTGCGTGCGTTGCAGCAGCCACGCGGCGGATCGTTGTGGCGAGCATCGTGTGCGTGGACGTTGATCAGTTGACTGAGTTGATTGACGATTGATCGAATGATTTGCTTGAACATCAAGTTGATAGTTAGTTAGCTTTATATTCAAAATATATATACGTACAATATTTGCTTTGATTGACAAGCGACAAACGGACACACACCAACGCACAAATTATGGCGAATGCTGGTGAAGCGATGCGGCTCTACCGAGCGATCTACCGCGTACGTCATGCAGCTAACTAACTCGATGCTACTACCAACAACACTTGCTCATACACTCGTGTTTGCATGCATGCATACAGGCAGCAGCAAAGATGCCGACACGCGATCGTCGCGACTACGTCCGTCGACGACTGCGCTTCGAGTACGACCAGCACCGCCTCGAGACACGACCAGAGCGCATCGAGTGCGTTGTGCATTGTGCATTGTGCATATACTATCCACCGTGCTGCTTGCGACTCACATTGCTACGATGGCGCTGTAACTAACCACACACGCACGCTTTCTGTGCTTCTGTTCGTGTCTATCTTTACCAATCTACGCAGTTTCCTCCTGCGATTAGCGGAGACACAGGTGCGTTGTGCGTGCTACACGTCCGTGTGTCCACCTAGTGTCTCAACAACACCTCCATCATATCGACTGACGTGCCTTCACGCTTGCGCTCACACCCACAACAGCTCGAGACCGTTGAAGTGCAGGCTGCGCACCTCGCAAGCACGTTCTCGAGCCCCGACTACCACCGAACGTAACCTAGTTCCACTCTAGCACTCTAGCACTCTACTACACTGAAGCACGAGGGCTCTCCAGACAGTAGCAGCAGCATCCACCACAGAGCAATAGGGAGTCGCAATGCGTCATTTAATAGACACGCACCATGCATTTCCATCGTCCTTGCCGTCCTACTTGCCTCATCCTACCTACGTCTGACACTACCCAGTGTATGCTGGCAGCACTGTTGGCGCTGCAAAGCTGTGGCTACTGCAGCAGCTCGTGCTCGCGCTTTGTGGGAAGCTCTTGACGTGCGTCGCAAGCTGCGCGATCGCACAGCACGTACAGCAGCACGCAACGAGTGCGTCGTGGACGCTGTCGCCTGGCAGCGCAAACCGCACGCGAACAACGCCACGAGCACGCCAGAGCATCGCACGAAAGCCCAGTTGGCCCACGACAACGAGCGCAAGGAGCACGGGCAGTGGGATCGGCGTACCGCGTCCACTCGTGCGGTACCGACTGCTGCTGCTGTACGTTCGCAGGCTGCGCGTCACGCCAGTCAGTGTCGGAGTCGAAGTCGACGTGGTGGTGGCAATAGCGCTAGCGCTCGTACTGGTGCTAGACGAAGAGCTCAAACTGGAGACTGCGAGCATGCCGATCAAATAGAGCACTGCGAGCTGCGTCAGCACTGTCTGGTACGACGCCTTGCCTAGTCGCGCGTAGATCTGAGCGAGCGGAACGAACGGCACAAGCCACGGAAAGAGGCACGTCGACATGCAGCGCCCGTGATCGTGCAAAGCGTAGCTCACAGCACATAGCCCGACTGCCCAGCGACCAGTTTCGATCCGATCGTGTGGGTGTAGTGAAATAGGAGGAGGAGGTGATAGGGGGTCCGCAGCGTCCAGCGCACCAAACTTGTCGATCGCACCAGGAGCGTCATCTGGCGCGTGGCTTGCAGCATTACTGACGATCGGATAGACGGCAACGTTGCTGCTCACCGGTGGGTAGTAGGGTACGCTACCGGCCGGAGGAGCGTAGCCTGGTGCACCAAACGAGAAGGTTTGCACCACTGGAGGGGCTCCGTAGACGTAGCTTTGCATCGTTGGCGCGGCGTCATGCGGTGGTGCGTGATTGAACGCAAAGCCTGGCGGTGGCGCGTGATGGTACGCAGCAGCGTAGCTGTAGTTTGCGGCGACTGGTGGCTGTGCGTTTGCATATTCGTCCTGAGGTGTCTGGAACGGATGTACAGCCGACGCCATGTCGCTGCTTCTGCGTCGTCACGCAGTCGGTCAGTAGAGCGCGTTGATGCGCGTGCTCGTTACTTGGTCTTGCGAATCGTGTGACTACATTGCGACCAGGACGTTGATGTATTGGACAAGACCAAGAATAGCAAGATACGTTGTCGCTGAGAAAGGACAGGATGTATTATGTTGTATGTAGAAATTACGTTGTATGTAGAAGGACGCTACTGGTGACTTGCCTGCAGCACGAGCTGCACTAAGTGGTGTCTAGGAACATACGACACGACAATGCGCTACTATCTCGAAGCGACTCGGACGACTCTAAACGGCACAGGACTCTCGACGTCTCTCTCTCGAATCGATCGAGGGACACATACAGTGCGTGGTGGCAACTTGAGCGACGTAAAAAGCGCTTACTCGCATAGCTGACCGCCTGGGATCGTCGGCTGAACGGGCAGCTTGGCGTTCCCACCAGCACTAGCACCACCACCACCACCGCCGCCAGTCTTTGTGGACGCCGGCGTCACTTTTGGCGTTGCGTTTGCTGCTGGTGCCGTCGTTGGAGCAGTCGTCACGGCAGCAGCAGGCGCTTTCGTTGTCGTTTGTGCGGCTGGCGAGGCTGGCGCGGTCGTCACGGTCGCTGGTGCTGGTCCTGCTGCACACGCGGCGGCGCTCGTGTCTGGCGCGGACAGCGTCTTTTCTGGCGCTCCGCTTCCTGTCCACTTGCAGCACGGGTCACCGAGGGCAGCGCCGACCGTGACTGACGCACCCGGCCAGTTCTGCTTGCAGACAGCGCTCCAGCTGAGACCGGCTTTGCTAAACATCGTGCCAAATGCAGTGTAGTCGCCCCCATCCGTGTGGCCGAGCGCCTTGCCCATCGCCTCGCCGTTTGGGATCTTGGCGCTGTACGATGGCTTTGCGTCCGCCGACTGCGACGCGAGGACCGCCGCAGTCGCACAGACTGCGAGTGTGAGGAGCTTGGCGTTTGTGAACATCGTTGTGTGCTGTGTGTGTTGGGAGAGGCTGCCAAGTGGATGCTGTGGAGGTTGTGGTCGCTGTTGCGAAGAATGAAGAATGAGTCGATCTAAGTGAGACGTCAGCCATGGCGGTGATGTTGGTTGTTGGTAGTCGAATCATGTAGAGGTGAAGCGCATTGCCGTCGGCAGCTGGAATGGCATCATGAAGGCGTCATGCTCGACGAGCAGATGGGGGCTCCGCATCTTTGGTTTTGCTGTTCGTGTTGCTCAAGCTGGTGTTGGTGGTGCATCGGTTTGTTAAGCTGAATTCGCATCGAGTCAGACCAATTGTTAATACCATCGGAACGCGCAGCCATCTGACGTATCAACCCAACCATCTGGGTACTGGGATTCCGCTGGTCCAGTCTGGATGGAAATGAATGATGCAGTGATGAGGCGCTACGATCGAAACATACTCGATGCTGCAGCTGAGCGCACAAGGAGCAACTGCCTACAATTTGTCATGTAACTGCATCGTCGTAGTGGTGGCCATTTTCATTTTATTGAGGTGGCACATGATGTTTCAGTGCCTAATGGAAATATGAAACTTACTGTCAAATAAATATTTGTAATGTAAATATATAGACCACCATAACCCTTTTCACAGCCGAACGTGTCATTTACCCGTACATTCGAGCTCAAACGGTCAAAACCGATAACACTGTATGAGTACAGAGTAAAACGTCGATTACAGTATGACCGCGCGTCAAGTTATTACCCTTCGAAATCTATTTTGCTATGGAAATAGTACGTGTTAATGCAGCGACGCAAAGCTGCGAATTTGCATTCCCTTTCAAAATCGACAAGTATCAGGTGGTCATACCGTAGTAGATATACCGCAATTGCAAGGAGCACACAAACCGGGCAGGTCTACATATATACCCATTCAAGGCAAATTCACTTGAATTCGATATTTTGCTACATGTTGCATGTTCAGCTTGATAACCTTGTATAAAATAGTTGTGTAGGCGTTCAGTTAACGCGCTTCACCCTGTAGTACAAATTTCATAATGCTACGGATTTTCCAAGCCAATTTTGCAGCTACTGCATATGGATTCGCACTTATAATTTGCGTCGTTTCTGTCAACTCTGATTTTGCCTAATATGTATTTCGTTACTGTATACTGCAATTCATTTTTATCTTACTTCCCAATTATGGGACTGTGGAGTGCATTTCAAGTATGCATGTTTTATATCAGAGTTCTACCTTACGGGGGTATGTAAATACGCAGCTATGTGAGCATCAAATCTAACATATACTGGCCGTAAACCAAACACAAAATAAAGTGAACAAACACCACAGCATCAATTATCTGATTTTACGGAATTAATGTACAATATTATTATAACATGGTAAAACTTACGCGAAAACATACTGTTACGAAAGTGACTCGTTAAATCTATCTATTCGCGTCATATAGAGTGCTTTCCTTAATGGTGCTTCGATTTAACAAAATTACGCTGCAAGTGTGGTTCGTGAATTACGAGTCTGGATCCAGTCTAACATCGGCCATAATACAAACGCTATTACAAAAGGCATGCGCTCTTGGAGACTCGATATGATGCACACAATAAGGTCATAGTTTGGTGCGAGCTCTTGTCAGCACCTGTGATAGTATGTTTGGGAGGTGCGTGTGTGAATACTTTTTGATTGGATCACTACACTCGTCACAGTAGCGGTCTAAAATGACGGTTTGCAAAAACACACCATACATACTTTAAGACATTTGAGCTGTGATTTTAATCATAAAGTCGAAATTTTTCCGGGTTGTAACCCGTTTTTGTGATTGACACAAATGTTGTACATGCTAAAAAAATAAACTACGCACGCAACAGCACAAATCAAACCGTGCTACAAATTTCGCTTTTCAATTGGAGCAATACTCTATTGCAACACTAAAAATACCTCGTTTTAAACAGGGAGTATGATTTTTATGAGAATTTGTAGATACGTTAATCATATCTTACACATGAAATCAGATACCGATTCGTGGCCAATAAGGATTAAGGCTACTGCTATTATGCTCGATTAATGGCCTGTTTTACGTCGATTTTTAGCATTAGACAAACCGTTGAGGCTAGAAATGTCATTGTTTGTGCAGGAATGATGGTAAGCAAAACTCAAATGACAAGCCGCCCCCTAGCCCTTCCCCCTTCGATTCGACCTTTAGTCCGATCTGAACAGGTGGTACACCATCCAATCCTAAAGACAAACCCATTCCGAGTGAGTTATGTACATGAGTCGAGGTGTTTGCCATGTACTTGATTGAAAAGGAGTTTGGCTCGAATTTGTAATAGGGAAAAATGTTGTTATCTATAAAAGAAACACGACAATTGAAGAGAACAATATTATCGATAGCTCATGCGCACACTTCAGGTCATGTGGCTATATTCTCGAGAAAATATGGCATTTTGTAGACAATTAATATATATGTACTACAGTTAGCGTATATATTGGTGGTATAGACAGTAATAGCTACGACTATTGATTCTAAGTATTTTCTTGATCCAGAAGTTATGTTATAAATACATAAAACCAAATGAGCAAATCAAATCGAACAGTTATAATTGTGTAACTGATACATATTCACCTTATATACGTTGTAGTATGGCTCTGGCAAATCAAAGCAAAATGAAACGTATGTATATATACCGATTGATCACGGATATGTGTCTGGTGTACTGATTACGCGCGCATGCATATGGTTAAAGTAAACGAGTATGTACCATTAGAAAAAGCTTAAAATCTATATTTGGAGTGTACAAAACGCTAGAACCGATGGCGACATGATTTCTAATCGTAGAATCGTCAACACGATTATTTATAAGTTGCAAGAAATACGTGCGAATTCATAATAGGTTTAATTGTGTCCATTTGGGTAATCCTGCGCGTTCTCTCATCGCAATGGAAGCACCAGAGTAGAATTTTGCATTAAACAGAGTCGGAAATTTTGTGTCATCCGCTCGAATTGTTACCACCGTACACAGTGGGACCTTCACGTCGCAATTTGCCCTGCCCCGGCATTATAACGTAGGGTTACGTCGAGAACCACAGCTATATTGCTAAAGCTAAGTCGTAAACGACGACATTGGTAATTCAGAAAGAGAAACATATAACTAGAAAGCTATTAGTGAGTTTATATTGAAAGCTAAACAGCATGAGTTATTTGGTCGTACAGAAATGCAATGTAAGGTTGCGCTGTCTACTGTAAAACCTTGCGTGCGATCGGAAAGTAAAATTTCGGTCAGCGGCGAGCACACGTCATTGCATTGTTTGTGGACTGCCTTTGTGTGTCTTAGTGCAAGACCGTTCCACGAGGACGTTTTAATATAACTTGTTTGAAACTACCAAAGTCGGCGCGCAGTACGGTGTACTGATCAAAATCCCAAGGCTCTTTTGATACCATGGTGCATAGATGTACACAAAGAAGAAGAACACTGCTTTCAAAAATGTACTTTCCGGGAGTAATAGTCGAAAGGCGCGACAGACATCGAAATACAGATGGTCACTCATCGCAATAGCAACCCGCCAGTGATGCAGAAAGACGACCTACAGACCAACTTGTCTTGCAAACGCGAGAGGAGATATCATCGCATCGTTTCGCGGCAATTTCGATATCGACGGTGCACGTTGAGAGAACCCGTGCCTGCTTCCAACACAATTGGCCATGCAACATGTCAGCAAACCGTTACAGCTAGTCATTCACACGGCAGTCACTGGTAAACAGCTTCACTCAAGCGAGAAGCCTCAAAGGCAGAATAAACGTTAGCTAGAATCCAGCAAGTGAAGCGGAGCATACGGATGAGAGGAACGTTGAAACAGTTTCATTTGGACTTTATTAAAGTGACATCCATGGATGTACTGAGTAAAGTGCTTTGGTAGATCTAAATTTACAAGGCCTTTCGCGTAGCGCTCTGTTGGATCTCATCACCATTTACATCCGGCATACGTGCCACAATCTCGAGTACCCTCCATGCACATAGCGAGTCGAGTGCTTGTTAGATCTTAATATACATGATCCTTCGCGTAGTGGTCAGATGTATCTCATCCCTATGTACAACCATCATGATCACCACTAACTCGTGTAAGAATGTCACAAGCGCTTACACATCTGGCTTCCATCGCCTTCCTTGTTTTGCTCCCATAATTTACAACTATTCTCACTGCATCCTCGACTAATTGACTACGCGTACTTTGGGGGAGAAATAATCGCAGTTTTCCTGCCTCTGTGAGCCCATGCATACGACCGTCTTTCGGCGCTTCGCCTTTCCTTTCGTGTACAAGCGCTGTAACCGCATCATTTCAACTTGTATTGGTTCATTAACTAACAAATCCCCATGCGTATTGGTTAACTGCTGTCTCTAGGTTCTTTGCGAATATATGATCTTTTATATAACTTAGAAAAATACACTATTCGTTCAATGCTAATGCGCCAAATGAAGGCTTCTGTACTAAAGTATAGTGATAGTTTTTTGTCGTGGTGTGTACAGCAATTTTATGTTTACTGTAAATTAGGCTATGTCTAAATTTAATAATGCAACGGCTTACTTGTACAGCACAATAACACTTTGATATACACAACGCTTGATGTGCACAACATTGTTATAAATTATTAGTAAGCGTCATACACCAAAGTGCATATTGATGCTTCTTGAAAAACATTAATATAGGAGTTAAGCATTAATTGGATAAGCAGTCTAACTACAGAGTATCAACAATCTCTGGCTATTATACGCTTAAATGTTACAACCATTGGCTTGGCACCGGAAGCACTGTGTTGCTATACTAGTGTTAGTCGCCTGCTTCTGCATAGACTATGTTTACTATTTCCCTCGCTGTTCATATCTGCTGGACATGCGCGAGTACGTCAAAACTGGGTCGTACATATTCATGTAGTGGCGTGTCACTACACTGAAACTGTAATTGAAATTGGCAGTGCCTTAAACAAGTCTCATCCATCTGGAGGTTAATTAACAGGTGCCTTAGTAATAAGCGTACACAGAACGCCAACTTGTATCGGACATGTGTACATGCGCGGGTTTTGTTCAATTTCGCTTGGAAAACAATTTCTTTCTGGTATCAGATTAGCCGAATGAATTTTTGAGCAACAAATGAGCCAAACCGTTATTCTCTTCGATACTTTAGATCGCACTAGGGAGAGAATTTGGTGTTGGAGCTTACTGATTGTATCTGATCTACATTGTTCGGACTACGTACTCATGAACAAACACAAAAGTGGGCTTTCTCTATGACATTCGTATAGCATATTTCAACGAGTCAGCAAAGTTTACCAGTTTACGAAATAATTATATTGGGGGATACATTAGCGTTCGCTTTAATCCCATATGTAAAACATGCAGCTCTTCACATTCACTATATACATTAAGAAATTCGTTTAAAAAATGTTGAGCTTGCTATTAGACTCGAGACACGTCATAACCAACCAAATAAAAAACTCGATTTTATCACCTGATCGGTATTGCCTCTTCTACTCGGTTGGACCAGCCTAGTCAAATATCTGGTGGATGCCGCTCGTTATGCTTCGCTTGGCTGTTTACAAGTGTTCGCTTTGGCTACCCTCCACACGTTTCCAGCTCATAGGCCATGCAGTTGCTTAAAGCGTATTGTCTGAATCACACCATTATCATATCCTAATTCTAAGATTTGTTGTTTCGTGACTGTTTAGAAACTTGGAGTGACGCGCTAATTGCTTTAAATGCGATTCTGTCTCAGTAAATGTGCGCGTACCGTATCTATTAAAATGCTCACTTGAATCTCCCTGCCGAGCATGATCGATTGGCGTAGTGAGAAAAAGAAGATAAATAGATTCGCGAAGACAAGCTTGTTCAAACGACACAAAAATCTTTAATGCAACCACAACACCGCGCTCACTGCGGCTGACACTGTAGCCGTCACGCGGATCTCGACACGCCGATCGCGCACTGCGACTATCGCTGCTGCCATCACAAGGTCCACACTGCGACTGGCTGTGTTGCCGTAACTCGGATCACTTTGTGAATCGCTTTGCTGCTAATAAGTGAACCCCTGCGGCTGACACTGGTGCCATTACGCGCATCGCTCTGCGGCTGAATTGGTTTGCACTGTGGCTGGCGCTGCTGACGAAATGCTCATCGCTAGAAGCTGGCAACAATCGGATTGCCATAATGGAATCCAAAAATGTCAATCTCGTCTCTTTAAACGGTTCAATCCGGTACGTCACAATACGAATTACTCGAGATTCGAGACAGGTGTGGTCTGAATAGTATTACAATATACCCTTCAGTTTAGTTTTTGCATGTACACACCTATATCTCTCGAATTGCGTCACTCTTCGCGTACTTGTCAATTTATATGATTGTTTATCGTTTGTGTTGTATAAGGAGGTTTCAAATAACAAGAACTGCAACAGAGAGTATAAGAGTACAGTGTCATATCATCATATAAAGCACATAAAATGTTACATTAGTTAACCCATGATCACGCTTGCTTCCATTCTATAATCCCCGAGCGAATGTATCATTTCATTGTCAATCATAATACAACGCTCTTATTTCGATCGAACATCGTTACCGTTTAGAAACTGACATTAATGCAGTGATAACGCGAGACAGTACATTTGAGGAAGTAGCGCGGTACGGACGTTTATATTCTCGTTTGTCTGAAATATTGTTCCCTTCTCGAGCGTGTGAGCGAAGGTGACTTTCCTAAAATTAGCTTCAAAGATGATATTCTACTCGCAACCACATGGACAAGGAACCTCGGCCAACTGATTTTTTCACCCATTACATTTGTTTGTGTGTCTTACAGCAGGCGAATAAAAACATCATAACCTTTATAGGGAATTAGAATGCATAGGAAACACACACTTTGCCATTTCTATTTACACAGATACACATATATATTGTATGGAGCTTGTAATTAATCTGGTAATTTCAGTGCAAGAAACTAAGTCGATTTGCTAATATGACTATATGGAACTTCAAACAGACATCAGCCGCTTAGCTAATCTTGTCCCATAAGCACGGAGCTTAACAGCAGCGATGCATGTGAATGTTCGGGGACGCAAACTACATTCAATACGCTGTCATACATGAAACTGTCGTACTCTTCGAAAAACTCCCATACTCTGCGGAAACTCTGCAACTCTGCAAAAACTATCATAGTCTGCGGAAAATCTCATACTCTGCAGAAATTGTCATACTCTGCAGAAACTGTCATACTCTGCGAAAAACTCTCAAAATCAGCAGGAAACTCTCGTACGCTGCAACTCTACCGATCACTCTTCGTCGGACTCGTCATCGCCAACGAATTGTAGCGGTAACGGAAGTATGTCATAAATTGTCGTATGCCTCGTAATCAACATCGTTAGCACGCACCAAGAACTCGTACCACATCAACACGAAAATGTTGGAGTTGCGCCCGTCTGAATACTCGAACATCTCGGCCAACAGGAGGACTCAAATTGACTGCTGTCAGGAAGTCAGAGTACAACACACTTTGACGATTAATCCTTGATCGCATTTATGTTCTTCTTTTCCGATCGAATGTCGTGAATTCAAAATCCCCGTCGTCGACGTTGAAATGCACACTGCACGAGAGCAAGATGAATACCCAAACAGCATAAGCAAGGATGTGCTATTTGCCGCTTGCGGTTGCACATTACTTTGTGGCGCTCCTTTCTGCCTTGGGCGCAAATAAATCTCCCGGTGTAATGCTCAAAACTGCACACACTTTTCACTGTGTTGATTGATATCGGCTCGTTCCGTGTACCCGCCATTGACGCACCAAACACGACGTATTACTACATACACTGAGCTTACATCGTAAGTTGAAATCATGAATCGCATGGCATACTATACGTAAACTGTGTAAACATTGTGCGCACGCTGCATTCAACGCATGGACAAGGAGCATACACTACATACTTCGAGGTACAGTGCAATCGTCAAAAAGGAGTAGATACCGTTTAATCGACAAACAAACAAACCAACAAACAAAGATGCATTTGCCATGCACGCATACGTACGTCCGAGCCGCCACCGCCGTCCCCGCCTCTGCCGCAGTCCGAGGCGGTACCGTCTTATAGACGTCTGCACTTTGTGGGCTTCTCATTCGCATGGACCTTCTTCTTCGCCTGCGCTTTCGATTTGACAGTGTTGTTCGTTTTTGGCACTTTCGTTGCAGCTGCCGTCGTCGCTGTCGCATCAACATTTGCGATCGTGGTCTTTCGCATTTTTCCCGTCGCACCGAAGTCGTCTTCGCTCACACTTTTGGTTGTGCTTTCGAGCTGGTCGTCGTGGCACGTGATGCCTTCTCCGCGTCGGCTTGTCGTTTCACCAACGCAAGTCCTTCCACTGGCCTGAATAGTAGAGGGCTATCCGCGTCTGCGCTTAACCAGTTCCCAAGAAAAAATTCACAAACAGGTCCATAGACGTCATGTAATTCGCCGTACCTGTTGCTCTGCATTTTGTCCCGTAGATTTTCGTACTGCTGCGATTTGCACGCGTGCTCAAATTGAAAAAGGGAGAAGAAATTTAGTTGTCAATGTTACATTTGGTTGGGATTTCAACTTTTGCAGAATGATTGTCTATCGAATATGAGGAAAAATTCCCACCGAAGAGTTCAGTAAACGCTGCGAATAAGGATGCAGAGCAGTACAGCATATGTTGTTGTGTTTGCTTACAGTGACCGGATAACATTTTGACATTCATATGGATGTCTACAATCTGTCCGGATATATATCTAAATTGTCAGTATAACTTACCTCTTCTGCTCAATTGTCAAGTGTGGTTGTGGATGGATGCAACTCATTGATGGATGTACCAGTATCAAGCGTCTACAACAACGTCAAGCTCTTGCGTCGCTACCATCTTCACACGCAGCAGCAGCACTGCAGACGCTAGTGCAGCGTACCAGTCATGGCCACCACGATTGCAACTACGGGAGCACGCATGTTCAGTCGACGCGTCGTTGCGATCTTCGCAATCGTCGCGGTCGTGCTCATTGCGATCAACTACGTCGCGCTGCTCGCTGGCGACCATCTCGGCTTTACATCAATGTCGTCGTTGCTACGTCGCCAATACGGCAAACTACCTACTGCGAGCGGCCCGTGGGCGTTCGACTTGGACGACGAGTACCTGACGCGCGACGCCATCGAGCAGATCCAACGCAACCGCATCGACCCGTTCGCGCCGGTGCAAGTCCACCTCATTTGGATCGGCGACATTGCGAATGCGCCACAGAACTACACGGAGTACGCACAACGAGGCTACCAGCTTGTCGTCCACTCGGACGTGAGCGAGATCCTCGATGGCTTCCACCCGTTCGTCCGGCAAGCGTACGACCTCGCACTGCCGCGCGTCGTTGGGTTTGATTTTCTCAAGCTCGCACTGCTGTACAAGCACGGCGGCATTGTCGTCGACGCAGACACGGCGCCAGGGATGAACGCAACGGACGTGCGCTTCCCAACCGACTGCGACGTTGTGTTTGGCAAGGAGGCGCCCATGCCAACGGGCTGGACCACTCCCGTGTTTCGCGCACGCGGCGGTCCGGACTACGGTCTCATTCGCCCGTTCCAGATTTTGAATTGGGCCATGGCTGCACGGGTGCCTGGCAATCGCCACATCAAGTGGCTCCTCCAAGCGGCGATGATGCGGTTCTTGGGGTTGCGCGACATGGAAGCAACGTTGATCCAAGACATTGCCGGCTCGGGGGTCATGACCGACTACGTCGCGCTGCTCCATGCAAAGTACGGCTTGAGCTACCCCAAGTCGTATATCGATTACGAGAACTACGTCCCGCTCGAAGGCATGTGCCTCACGACCCCACACTTTCATGGGGAGTGGGTCCGTCACTTGAACTTGGGGTCGTGGAAACATTTACTACCGACAGATTAGAAGCAAATAATGAGCGAGCACACGTACGAAGGCGTTGTCGAAATGAACAAGTGATGTGTCTCAATCGTCATATGTTAAATATTGCAAATATATCGTGAACGTTCAAGCTGCGTAGCGATACGTCGCCCTTCGAGCGGTCGAACGGCAGTTTTTTTCCAAGAGCTTTAGCTTCTCCGTCCATTGCACAAGCTAATCACTTGGTTTCAATAATCAGGATGTGCATATGTTGTTCGCATTCTGATTTAACTACCTAGCTACATCAACATATCGAGACGCCGCTTGCGCTCTTTGTAAGAGTAGCTACTATATGTGATAGGTCTCG
>JAADXH010000295.1:0-27361 GCA_023337595.1 Globisporangium camurandrum
CGTTCGTGCAGCCACGCTCAAGTACCAATGGAAGAAAGGGAACTCGCCGCCGTTGCCAGAATCGATGACTCCGAAGCAGCGCAGCCTGATTGAGCGCATGACTGCGCACGACCCAACGAAGCGCGCGAGCATGACGTTTGTCGTGACCGCACTCGGTGAGTTCGCACATGATGGGCAGCAAAAGATCGCTGCATAGCTGTCGAGACCACCTGAAGCTGAATCGACCAAGTTAGGGACGTCCCTGAAGCGGATTGAGATTGAGGTTGTAGCGAGCATGGAGGATTTACGTATTACGCTTGTTTTGTTTGGTTTGCCGGAGCTTGTGGTGAAGTTAGGGGCGTTTTCTGCGTCGGGTCTGGTTCTTTGTACACAACCTTGTTCGGTAGCTTGTCCCTACCACATTAAATATTCGGTATTATACTTTTATCGAAACTAATGTCACAATTGTCATTATCCTACCACTAATTTATACAGCGGAATCAAACATCAAATTTTGGGGGCGCAGCTATTCGAGGAATACGGTAGGTGCACAAATAATTAACGCACGGGATGTTGTGTGTTCAGCTCGGTTAACAAAGACGATGGACCTGCACGCGCTCCCAGCATTTCCTCGCTTAAGTAGTTTAATTAATTGCTGCAATTAAGTCAAAGTGAGCTGAAAATACGCTATCCTCCAATTTGCACTTTATTTGTAGTATTATTCAAATTGAAGTTATCCATTGGCACCCCCACGTGTATGTTTTCAGCGTGATTTTTCCTTAATATAAGTTACGGTAGTATTTACGTCATTGTTGGTACTGTTGTGTTCGGCTTGTACACTCACTTTACCCAGTAGTTTTATTCCACCAATGACGCATATGCATGTCTGATCTATGAAACGAAAAACGTATATATATTTAAATGATCGCAAGATTTTGTACCCGCAGAACATTACAGCAGACTGTAAAATCGTACACATTGTTTGGCACCGTTTGCGGCCAGATATAGAATGCGCATTCCAATCAATGAACTTTGCACGTGCAAACGATAGTAACCGGGTACTTGAATATCGTATATAAATAGCTCTTACTTCGAACATAAATTTAATGATGCAGCGCAATATATCTGTATTTTTACATTCCGATTAAGTTATATAAGTGTTGGACGCCAAGTACATTACCACATCATAGGTTTGTTACTCTTCGCATCGCTTGGTTGATATACATAAACCAACCGACAAATAAATCTCGGCGATGTGAGACAATGTCAAACCTGACATGTCGATGCGCTTAGATCTACACGGTATTTCCGGCACTCCTGATAGCCACTATTCTGTCATTGCCATATGATGACTAATTAAATTGTCGTCACGAATATGCTATCATATTTATCAACACTGCCGTAGAAAACGTTTGATAGTTGTGCTTACATATTAGCACCACATTTCATGCTTGATTTGAATTTCTACAATTATGCTCAATGACGACAAGTATAACTATTGCGAACAGATATATTACATAGACGAAATATATTACAGTAGTGGTAGCGTCAACTTACCCATTATATGATGTTGCAGAGTGGTACGTGTGTCCTATTCTTACAATTATCCAGGAAGGGCGGATGGTTGATCAATTTTGTTTTCAGGCGATAAGAATGTGTAGCTCATACTATCTATAAGTAGGAAGGTAGTTACACTAACACGGTATAAAAATTGATATGGTACTATACTGATACAACAACCGCAACGATATAAAGTTAATTATTCCAATGGGGTACAATACCCTCGAATGAACGGGTCGTCGTTCATTTGTTATCACTGCTGCACTAAAAGCATGCGTCTGGCACACATATGTCAGCACGTCAAACAATTATCATTAAAATATATGAATTTTGCACATGTTAGCTGTAAGTCATTACGCCATAGCGCATTCGATATATATATATATATATAATTGTCAGGTGCTCATGCGATAATCATTATCGAGAACTTCAAAAACAGTTAATGCGTCGATGAACCATATAACATAAACACAGTGGCAAATATTCATGTTAAACGTCATCTATGGTGTGTTGCTTTTGTCACAATGTAGTTAGCGATAATAGTGTACTCAGTATTTTGCTTATGTATTTAATCATCTATTGTAAACACGTTTAGCGTGACATTTGGAGTGACCAGTGCAATTGCTTTATGCGATATACCGCTTAAATGCATCATTTGATGAATCGACCAAGTTTACGACGTCCCTGAAGCGGATCGGGATTGATTGTAGTAAACAAGTGCAATTGTGCTCCGCTTGGTAAACAATGTCGATGTGCCTGCACTCGCTCCGTTTGTTTTGTCGCTGAAAATGCAAACCAGTTACTGCAATCCCTTACGTTTGAGCGTGAAATTCTACAGAGCCATTAAAATACGGTAATCCGTAGTTTACACCTTAATTATAGTTTCTTTATAGCGAAATATATCGTTATCACCTTCCTACGCGTAGTATTTTAGCGATCTCTTTCTTATTTCCACGGCCTGTTTCCAGACATAGTCGTCAGCGCTTGTAAAGAGAATATCCACGATTTTGTATCAAAACAATATTTTACGATAGAAATACAACTGTATGGAATTTCAGACTCGCTCGGTATTTCCATATTTACTGAGCTCCACTTCATGGAATCGCTATTATGCATTGCTTTGTAAACCATGCGTGGTGTTATTCAATATCAATGATGATATACAGGGCTCTTTTCCTGTTATTTCGATTGGTAGCAAGAGCGAAACCAGAGATGCAGTGGTTACGCGCTTGCACGGCGCTCATCTAGTGTAGCCCCGTGGCGTATAACAAAATATATTCCGATAAACGACATAGCAAATGTATTACAATTGTTCGATTGCTGAGATGGGAAAAATAACAAAACTGTTTTATGTTCAGGTCAGCGATTTATCTTCCGCTCGGTAAACTCCGGTCGCAGGACACGGCTCTGCAGATCACAAGCGGGCGCGCTCGCTGCACTTCGCTTGGCAGTCCATTAATTTAAGCTTCGGCTAGGCTCTTGGTGGTTTCTCGCTCTATGCGCTTTACACTAGATTTCTTTGCATGCACCCTTTTCCTTGTGGAACAATACTGGAAGGATAAAATGGAGAATAGTTGCGTCTTGTAACTGAATATTGTTATATGATGAGGGGCTATACAAGACATGCGCCTATTGCGCTGAGTATGAGTGTCCATATCTGCGCTGCTTGTTTTGCTCGGAACTTAACATAAGCGATTGGGTTTTCTAGGTAGAGAAGATAGCAAACAAATGTAGTAATTCCATCAAATTGTAATTTACCAGAGGGCTGCTGATAAGTGAAATGGAGTTACGCTTGTTTTCTCGTCGTTTTAGCTGCGTTTGCAGCTGTTGCTATTGCAGTAGTAGAAGTTGCTATAATACTTACTTCGCGATGTTCTTGAAATCTGCACATAAATATAAAAGTATAAGCGGCAGTACATTATACAAACATTCTTGGTCAATAGTGCAGAATGTATAAAAATGCCATAAATGGTGATTGTGGCTTTGTACAGCACTATTACATAATTCTTGTAATGCAGAACACGTTGATTTGAGTAAAGATTAATTGTTACTGTGATAATTCATAGTTTTGGGCATTTATCCTGTCACTGATGTTACAGCAGTATTGAATACAAGATCTGTAGATGTTTAGCTCTCATGGAGTACGTAGAGCACCATTAATGCAACTAGAACGTATTATGTCTGATATACTATTATTCCGCGGAAGTCACTTCTTGCACAGGTCCAGTAAATACCCTACTTCTCTGTTCGATCTAAAATTAACGTGGTAAGGTTATGCGCACCAATCACTAATTTTTCTTGTGTGAAATACACCGGAAATGAAAATATAAATGCAGGGAGCAAACACCTAACACATTTGAGTTTTATATCAATGAACAACTTTAGCAGAATGATGTTTTTGTATCGTGTTGACATAAATTGGGATGAAAGCCCCTACAATCAAACATTACTCTGCTTAACGTCGCTTGACGTCAACGGCATCAAAATATATAAACGACGGCTGATCATATTCAGCAGCGCGCGACCTTTGAAACTGTGCTCAAATTTTAAAAACTTCGTTATAGATCATTCAGGACAACCATTACCCTCGCAGGGTGTTTTCAATGCAACGTAGTAGTATACCACTTAACACGCACCTAAGTACGTAACAGCAACCACGAAGGATATTGTTTAATTAGAACCAGCCAATAGTATTTGCCAATAAATCTGACACTTCTGCGTTTAATCAATTCATGGTTGTAAACAATCTTAACTTGCCAATTCACAGCCACTACGCTAGTACAATCGTCATCAACACGGGACGATAGTACAAGTTGCCGTTACTAAGCTCCTAACGTTCTATTTACCTATCAACAACACATTGAATATCTAATTTCACGTATCCACAGCACAAACAAATCATACTACGAAATTCGAATGTATTCATTGTCCGTTCGTTTATTGCGAATTCTCTCCTCTTTACGATATAAGCCACTGTTACTCTAGCTTAAAAAGCGACACACTTGCTTGAAAAATGAAAATATACTCCGGTAATTGGTATAAAATGACGCAACTGTGATTTTCGTACAAGAATGCTGGACCGCACTTGGGTTATTGTTTTTGTCATACCAGTGACGTAAAAGAGCAGAGTTGTGAGATAACATTTTGGTACATAATGACATATATTACAAACGCTGTATTGCGGTGTTGCACAGTCGTGGTCGAGTTACAAAACATTATTTTTTGGTGGCATTTCAATATTGAGTCGATCAGCGCATTTCAATTTCATAGCGAGTTCTTGGCAAACTTTTGTTTGTCGCGCTAAACTCGTTCGGTTTTGATGTGGATTGGTTGGTGGAATGGTTTTTAAAAGACGCGTCGATCGGTCCAAATTCAGGTGCAGTACGTTTTGTTAGACTGGCCAATAGATGGGCGTGCGCATTCCAATTGCGGGCACTGTATAACGTGCGTGTAATAAAAAGCGTGTTAGACATATCACGCGATAGAGTGTAATATTAATGAAGTTAGCGTTCTACTCTGTTTTTGTTATGCATAAACCCACTTCTATTGTTTTCATTTATAAATAGCACATTCCCTTTGATTGTCCCGCTATCTATCATATCTTAAAAATGCACGAACAGACTATATCATAAACACAAGGTGCATTATAACGAATCAATTGCGATCGTGCTCTATGCACCACCTACATCAACACTGAATATTTTTATGTATCTGTAAAAAATATCAGCTTCGAAAATTGTTGCTGACAAACATGTAATGAACTTAGCAATGTTGAGTACGTTATCAAAAAACCCAGGCTGTGATCAACTACCGTGTGTCCATTTGCCGCATTTGATGACGCGCAGCGTTACGAAATGTGATATTTGTAGGTTGGGATTTCAAGTAAATGTACGCCGACACAAGACAAAATCGTGTTTATAATCACGTTGTACGTTACAAGGATGGTGTGAATATTACGAGTTAAATGAATTTACTTTTGTAATATAACACATGTAAATGAAAGTACATTTTTGCAAGTTTTCACACTATGCTAATTAAATTGCATGTTATTAAAATGTTCACACATACAGCACACATATGCGCCGCAATAGAATGCAAAAGTGACTAAATGTGTCAAGCGTGTGTGTAACATAAACAAGCGTCATGAAATTAAACGTTTCAACAGCTCGTAACTCTTCATGCCGCTCTTCGGTCCATTCACCACGTGCACATCGCTCGACTTTGCCCTTTCACTCGCACGCATCATGTGCTCGTCATACTATAAATACAACTCACTCTTGAAGGTCCATTCACCAATTGACACATTGAGAAACAAACCTACGTTTATAAGACAATTTAACCAAAATGCTAAGTACTACGCTCCGGACGTTAACGACGCACATATGCGATGGATTAAGCATTAATGTTATACATCTCACTAACGACGTTATAGCGCGCACGGTATAATCAAGCCTATCTGAAAAGCCATTTTGTTCAACTGGGCAGCCTTGTAACATTGCATGACGTCGTTTTTCGATAAGATTCGAGTGTATATTCTCCAGCGCACATAGTACGCTTTGGAATGTCGTTGTGCTGTCAAGTAACGAATACATGCAAAGTAGCTGTTTTGGTATCGCTAGGGATGGTAAGGTTAATTCTAGTAGTACTTTCGAAACTATAGGAAATAACCACCCGTAATTACTGGATCATCTCGGTGTTCAAATTTGTAAGAAGTTTGCGTAGGCAGTTTTGCGACAGAATATCATTTTTAATTTTAGATGTTTGTTATATTTATCTGCATACATATTTTAAATAGTTAAAGCGAACGCGAATACACAACATAATATAAATCTGCGCCCGTCATTTTAAAGGCATATGTTGAGCTATTTCGATGAGCCCAGACTTTCCCAGATGTTCATATTTTGCGAACATAATACGTATATACCAAGTAATATGCGCGCACCAGGATATCGACAAATTTTGTCAGATGAAATCACAATATAAATCAACTTCAGTCGAGCAAACACAACGCCAAGATTCCTGCCTCCTTGATGCATGGCACGGTGCTATAATGTATATACTGGTTTATACGAGCAATATCATAATGACGTTAAGTCTGTATTTACGTCACTGAACGTCTCGAATAGATAGAGCATAATTTCCTGTAAATGTTCTTGTATTTTCTTAGCAAAGTGATAATTTATTAATTGATCGAAATTGTTATTTACGCAACTATTAGGTTTAACATCGTTTTTGCTGAGTAGAGCTGGGGAAGGGCGTTAAACCTCTTACTATGTGATGCACGATACGATAGTACATCATGAAATCTGCGTGACGTTGTAAGTTATCTTAGAAGTGATTGTAACACCTCTAAGTGGCTGGTTCCTTTCTGGTTATATGCTGGGTGCAAGACCTGCCGTCAAATTGAAATGACAGCCAAGCTGTGAAGTAATTGATCTCACTTGCATTTTAGAGTCGCTACCAATGTATCGGTAAACTCGACAAATCATCTGGTTATACAACAATTCACTGGTTCTCGAATCTGACAAATCAAATAACAGCAGCAAACAATTGCTAACAACCAGACCCAGACCCAGTCGCATAAACCAGTCCCTAACTCCGGAAATACTTCAGCAAGTATACATATCAGTATTATTATGGTGTCGTATTCAAATTGGCGTAGTAGTTTTGCATGTAGCTCAAATGATGTGATTCAATGTATATATATGCATTGTATGTTTGCTAAAAAAAGATGCATATTATGTAGATTGAAATGTACGCATATGCTGCTGCCCAAGATTATGCGTACACTCTTTTGTCAGAAGTTAATACAGGATAATATAAATATAGTTATACCAAAAATCAAATCAGGGGAAGTTAGATGCATTGACAAGTCTGTGATATCCTTAAAAGTTCTGGGCCGCACCTGGGCATCATCTAAATGCGAGTCATGCTAACGATTGATTGTTGCAATTTTCAACTTTGAACGAGAAGTTCCCTGTACTTTTCATGGTTGATGTAAGGCGAAGGAAAAAGAAAACGCGGAATTCACAAATTTTGTCTCAGTAACATGAATACCAAACAAGCGCGATGTTAGCGTGATTGTATCTAAGCCAATGAGCCATGCGTGCGAATATGGTAACATTGAACTAACGAGTGCCATACACACCCGCGACCACTCACACACTTTGATTGTTTATTCATCCGCGCACATAACTTGACTAATACCGTTTCAGACGCATTGCGTCATTTGCATGTCGTGTATCTTGGTGCAAACCATTGTTTTTATACAAAATTAGCTAACAATGTTTAGCTCAGACATCGTATGCTTATATATCTACTTGTACCAGGTGATTTCTTCAACAATGTTTTGAAACCATTTTGTTTTAGTATTTGCATGTATATATATGAAATTTGAATCAATAACTAACATATACTACCGTGTAAATTTCGGCCAGGTTAGGACAAACTCGTCATTCTCCACAAAAACGATTTAGAATGTTAGATGAACTTCCTACCAATCATGGACAACCATTGATAACGAATTGGATTGAGTAAATGACATAACCTGCATGTTTGCAACATCCAAATGACAGAATATACCCTCTGTGCAATCATATTAATCGGACATACCTCGACAAGCACGTACTACAGAGGAGTCACATAGCATTGCGGAATACTCCAGTAGATACCATGCAACGCGATTATAGTAGTGATGTCAAATATCCAATACATCTGGAATGCTTTGCAAAAGCGCAGTATTCGTAAAATAGCTGTTTCGGTGTGTAGGATTTGCAAATGTTGCAGGATTTGTCATTTCTCATTTGTTAGTATCCATGCTTTGTCATTTCCTTATTTTAGTTTTACTACAAAATATAGGTGTCAGCAAAATCACAAAAACATATAACGTGCCGTGATTGGTTCACCGTGACATTACTATTCTTATCACAAGAAGTATTGAATATTTTTTGAGTACGTTGATGGATTAAATAAGATACACTACTTCAGGTCATTTTACCCTTACAAACGTCAACTAATATGTGATAAACGTTTTTGATTGGGATGGACAAAAGAGTGCGTTGTTCTTATGTTGTACAATGGTTTTTGTGCCTGTCTCCGCAGGCGTATTTGGAGTATCCCGTGTTCTCACTCGTAGATTCAACTGTGTTCTTCTTATCTCGTTCTCCCTCGCTTTATCCCTCCTTCCCTCCCTCTTTCTGTATTTCTTCATCTTTCTCATTCAATTACTCTGTCTTCAATTCCCTCTATCTGTCATTTTTCCCTCTAATTGTACCGCTATTAGCAAATCAAAGGTTAGTGACAGTTACACATATGGGAACTCCATTAGTTTTTGACAGACAACTTAACTTCATGTAAAATAATAAATGTAAATATGCAAAATCGAACTGTATTTGTTTTGACATTTCAAAACGTAAATCATGGTATACCTGTGCGACCTAAAAGCAGGCGTTTCTGTGCTGCATATTGATTCCGTACACCAAATGGCAATTGAATAAATTAATACGGACATTACCATGAGTGAGCGTGATGACGAAGGGATGGCGTCAAAGACAGTGAGATGTGCGTACGCGCATGCGAGGGTATACTTGACGCCGCGACAAGCACAAGTCCGCGCGCTTTCACACAAGTCTGAATAAAGTAAGCTGACACGTGGTGGGAGCAGTTACTGTCTCTCAACCACGTGATGAAGCATCGACATGTTTTGTAAACGCACCGGAATGACGCGACAGGGTCAGCGAAGCACGGAGCGAAGAGTCGAATGGAAAAGCGGAACGAATGTGCAGAAATTAGCTTAATATGACGAGAGTGATGATCTTTGCGTCAGTGTTGTAGGTGAAGTCATGGGATGACGCGGCGGTATTTAAGACGTACATATTAATCAGAAGGCCGACCAGCGCGGACTCAAACGCGCATCGCCGATAGAAATCCTCACTCGACTTGCAACACATAGCGGTCGTTGACTCGCACCACACTGTATACCGGGACCATAACAAAAACTCGATTGCCCATCGTGCGCAAGTCGGCATGAATGTGGGACGGAGCCACACTATGTACCGGGACCAAAGCAAAATCTTGTTTGCCCATCGTGCGCAAGTTGGCATTATTGTAGGACTGTAACGGGGTTACAAAATATTCCACATCGAGGCGTGAGATTGAATATGTAATACAGATTAGTACTTCCTGTCTAACGTAGGTAGTGGGTGACTATCACGTTTAGGAGGTTAGATTTAAGGATTCCCTCACTTTTCGCTCGCTCGCTTCGCTAGCATGCATATTAAATAAATACCTCAGAGTTGAATCCACCCGCGTTCACTCAAGTCTCCGCTTAAATCCCCATCGTCACGCTTCCTCAAAGCAGTAGTGTAAGCTATCCAAGGAGCTTGTTCGCCCCGTGACAGGGACGGAGCCATGAAATGAAAGGCTTTCCGAGTCTATTTGCGGAAGGAAAACGTTGTAGAAACCACACCGCAAGTGAAAAACAGAGCGCTCAATTATAGCGCAATCTAGAGAATGATTATTGCGACGACGTGGACCAGCGTCAGCGACGTCAGCGTCAGATCCTGCGACGCAACGCAGCGCAAAGAAGGTGCGGCCGTCATGAAGCTGACAAGAATGCGTGGGCGCGCCAGCAGCACGGCATGAGTGCAGGGTCAGAGAAGGCAGCGACAAGCTCGGATGGCCGGAACGCAGCGCCTGTGTTGTCACCCATGTCTTTGAACGCTATCCCAGGAACTATCGGGAAGCGGACGAGAGCACGGGGTGTCAACCTGAAACGAGCGATGGACGAATTACTTGCAGCTCTCGAAGCAAACTGACGACCAAGTGGGAGCAACATCTTACATACCAAGATGATTCAAAATTAAGACTGACGCCGACGGCGAACGCGAGCGACTTAAAGCACGCTTGGCCGCTTATGCAAGTTCTGGGAGTTGATTACACCTGACTTTCGCGGCGATCGTGTCAACTGTGAAAGCCAGTCTGGCTTTGGCTGCTATTTGTGGCGTACCAACGAAACACGAAACATACCGAATGCAAATCCGAGAAAAGAGCCACACCTCGTGATACAGCTACACAAACTAACCGGCACGAACGTATCGACGGCACAGATGCAAGAGCTCGGCGTCACGAACACGAACGACATGATCCTAAAGCTACGCAAAAGTATATATGGACTTAAACAGGCTAGTGGGCGTTGGAGGCGGCTCCTGCACCAGCGTTTGATCAATGCTGGCTTATCAGCGGCATGTGTCTATACTACACGCAAGCGGACACGGATCCCGTGAGTACAGGCGTCTATGTTGATGATCTACTGGTCACCGAGACTTCTGCTGAAGTGGTTGAGCAGTGATGTAGCTGTGACGCGATACTTCGATCAAGAATCTCGAGCCGGTTACAAAGTTTCTTGGGTTAAGAGAGAAACGGAAGTCCAGTGGCAGTTACATTCATGACAACAAAGAAGCCATCATTGAGGGTACTGCGCGAGCGCGGACTCAATGGCGCCAACGCATCGCGGTCGCTGATCGACACCGACTGCTACGAAGTGCAAGGCGCCGACAGTGTGCTGATTGACGCCGCAGACGCGGACAAGAACGCGACGTTTTGGTCGTTGCATGCTTTTGTCGGATCATTGCTCTTGATTGCGCGCTGCACGATACCAGATATGGCGATCGTGTTCACATAGCAACGCGGCAGACGTACCAACTGCGTGTGCTGGACGTTGGCGAATATAATCGCACAAGATTTGAAGGGGGCGCGATTGGCATGAAGATCAAGATGATGCCAGATCTCGAAGCAGACGATGCTCCGACGCTCGAGTCGTTCAGCGACGCCGAATTTGACTAGGGCAAGCATGATCGCAAGCCGATCACTGTCGGCATCGTGCTAAACGGGATGTTTGTGAGCTGGTGCGCCAAGAAGCAAGGAGGCGTCACGCTCAGCATCATGGAAGCCGAGTTTGTAGCAGCATCTGAAGTCGCACGCGAGCTACTTGGCATCAGGGTGGTGCTGCGGGAGATCCGTACTGCACCAGCACTACCAATTGCAATGCACTTCGACAATTTAACCGCAATCTGTCATTTCGGCGGCGGAGCGACATCAACGAAAGCGAAGCATATTGCCTTTCGTTTAAAGTTCCTATGCGACAATACTCGGTGCGGCGTGTCGCGGAGCATGCGCAGTGGGAGCTCATGATAGCAGACCTACTGACCAAAGTGATAGAACTGCCAAAGAAGGAGGCGCTGCGTAGGCTGCTTTGTTCTGGGTAGTCCTCTCGGAGCTACGAACGCAAATTCCAGAGGAGGAGCGTTGAAAAGTGGCACACATTTTGATTGGCATGACGCCAAAAGTCGCTGTTGTACTATGCAAGTATGGATTGTTTTGTGAATCTAAGAATGATTAGTCTGAGTACTAGTGAAGGAGCACAAGGAACGAAGCAGGCGAACGCACTGCAGCAATCTCGATAGCATGACTGTGTAGATGTACCAAATCATTGCTGTGCGTACGAAGAAAGATCGTGCGACTGTACGACCCGTGATGTGTGCGAGCGTGGGGAGAGACAATGCGATTTGCAATTTGACGAAAGATAGCAGTAGCACACACACAATAACACGGCCAGAGAGACAGTGAGAGCGGGAAGCGCCGAGGTTTAGGGTTTAATATCCGAATCCATTTTTTTCCTGTTCTTGGCGTATGCTCGCGTTCATGTGTGTGTGTGTTGCTGAGTGCACAAGTTGCCTTGGTGGGGCTTGAAACGTCTGTACAAATGTAACTCGACCTCTACCACATGCTCGCGTTTTCACATTAGACGCCAATCAAACTAGCATCTCAATACGCACCCACGCAATTGTGAGCAACAAACTTTCGACTACCGCCGGAGTTGTCGAGACAAATATGACGGAAGACGCAGCTAGCGCGATGCTTGGGCCAGTGCCGCGCTCTACGACGTAGTTGTTGACTCGGCCAAGTACACGGCCAAGCGCGCCGAACAAACGACGGCCCGCCATGTCGAAGAGACAGTCGCGGTGGCGGCTGCGACCGCCGGCATGAGCATCGTAAGCAGCTTCGCGCTCGGTAAGGTACTAGCGCTCAACAGCGCAGTAGTACACTGTGCAAGTAAGACAGCACGTGCAAGCGAACGCGCTGACACGAATCTGATCGGCCTCGCTGATGGTGTGAGCGACAGGCTTCCAATCATCGGATACGCCAAAGGTGGTGTCTATCGTGCGATTGGCGACCATGCAAGCAGCAACCCGGCTGTTAAGAGCTCGTCGCAGTCCGTCTCTGTGCTTGCCGATGGCGACAAGTGCTTTTTTGTCGCGTTGCCTTTCGACGCTGTCGTCGGTGGCGCCTCAATGTACTTGACGATCAATGGCATCGAGAGCGCCACACGGTCAAAATGCGTGTTAAGAGCAGGTTGCAAGTGCGACGACCAGTGAAGAGCGCATCAGCGGCATCGTCGGTGGTGTCATGACGCCAGTCGCGGACGCGCTGTCGGGCTTTGCGGTCGGCAAGACGGTGCATGCACTTCACCGACCACCACGGAGCGCGAATGCGCCACAGCTCGAGGGTGTCGCTACGGAGGTATTGTCGCCGCCGCTCTCTGTTGCAAGCGCTGGACGCCGTTTGAAGAGAACCAAACACAAGCACAATCGCCGCCATCAGCACTACAGTGTTGTGCTATGCATAGTCAAATAGACAAACTGCTGGATAGTCATACAGCTGTTTGCAGATTGAGTAGGAGAGATCGACTGGTGTGCTCTCGACAATGATGTCGAAGCACAAAGAAGGACGTTTGAGAAGCTTGCTTTAGGACGCTGCAGGAGCATTGGCCAGTAGGAGCATATGTATGCAAGATCAATGTCAGTTTTGAAAACTCAGTCCTCAGAGCACATAGGTTGATATCGTACGCACAACACAGAGCACTGATGGTCTCGCCCACCAAACACTGAATAGAATTTGTGGGCTCAACGCCGGCGGCAATATCGCTGAGGCACTATCCAACATCGCGTCCAAGCTAAAACACAAAGACGTGCTTGAGCAGCTGTGGTACAATGTTATCACGCGCATTTGCGATGGCCTCGCGCCGTCAACAGAGACGACATGCTGCCAGCACATTCTTACCATCGAGCGCGATAGCAGAGTTGACGGTAGCGACGCAGCTGCCGAACACAAGCTCTTCTGACCTGGCGCCATCCAGCCAAAAGACTTTGCGTTTTATTGCTGATGCTCTACGTGGTACTGTCGACATTCTGGCTCTACACTAGCAACAAGTCGTGAATACCGAGTGGCCACTGCGCTGACGTCTACAAAAGCCGCGCATTGCACCACACACACGCATGCGACTGACACGAAGCAAGTGCCAGTACGCTTACACATGAAAATTGAGTAGCAGTGACAATCGTACAAATGTCACGAACGACACAGCAAGTACTACTGCTACTACGTAGTAGCAATCTTGTGGATGACGCATGGCATGTACAGCATATCGTTAACAGCAAAAGCACGAATAGAAAATGGTGGTGTTCGCACGATACAGCACGAATAAAAATGTTGAAGTATTGTCTAACATGCAACAATCGCTTAACGCAAAACTGAAGTATTGTTTAGCTTGTGAATAAATAGTTGCCTCACATACCGTCTTGTAGCAATGTTTAATCACTGTTAGTAATGAGCACAATATAAACTTGCAATCTTAGCATCATTTGATTCAAAATACAGCTGTTTTCTACAAACGACTTTGTAAAGAAAAACACAATCTGCGAAGAAGCCGCTTTTGTGATGAACAAACACTAAACACGACAGAAGCGAGCAAGTCGACGAAGAAGAACACACCTCAAGCGCTGCAGCGTGATGTCGTCCATGAACCTGAGCCGCGAGCAGCAGAACGAGCTGCTCTTCGTTGGATTCAACCAGGACAGCGGTGCGTACGGGCACACTCGCACGGGCTTATCGCTTCATGTCGGCCGTAGAGCATGTTCGCCCATGGACAATATCCAATGTACTCACACTTGCGCACTCGCACTCGTAGGCTGCTTCGCATGCGGCACTGACACTGGTTTCAAGATCTTCAACTGCGATCCATTCAAGGAGACGTTCCACCGTGGTGCGTCTTGCGCTGCTGTTGTTGTTGTTGTCGCACGCTTTGAGGACGCAGTACATGGATCTGATTACAATAATCCGTTCTCTCTCTCTCTCTCGCCATCACTTCTGTCGATACGCTATTGTCTATTGGCTATCGTGTACTCATATAGACTTTACGAATGGCGGCATCGGGATCGTTGAGATGCTCTTTCGCTGCAACATCCTCGCGATCGTCGGCGGTGGCCGCAACCCGCGCTACCCACCAAACAAAGTACTGTTTTACGATGTGTATAGCGTCATTAGTATGTGATATACTTACGTCGGTGTGCATTTGCCACTAGGTGATGATCTGGGACGACCACCAGAGCCGCAACATTGGCGAATTGAGTTTCCGGAGCGAAGTGAAAGCAGTGAAACTCCGTCGCGATCGGTGCGTCTTGTGTCTTTTTTATGCACCACACAACCATACGTACAGTATTTGACGAATGCTGTTTTCTACAAATAGCGTCGTCGTCGTGCTCCAGAACAAGATCTACGTCTACAACTTTTGTACGTTTGCTACTGGCTCTTGTTCTATATACAAAAGTGGCTCTCTTGGTGTTTCACTGACTCGATTCCCTTCTTCTATAGCGGATTTGAAGCTCGTGGACCACATTGAGACGATTGCAAACCCGAAAGGCCTGTGTGCGTTGTGCCCCAGCACATCGAACACTGTGCTTGCGTGCCCAGGCGTGAGCCGCGGGACTGTCCGCATTGAGCTCTATGATCTGCGCAAGACGACGCTGATCACGGCGCACGAAGCCGAACTCTCACAGGTTTGTCGACAACGCCTTATTGTCTATAGCGCTGACTACACGACGCACCTGACACTTCTATACACTTGTCAATAGATCTGTTTGAACTTGGAAGGCACGCGATTGGCGACAGCGTCCGACAAAGGGACGCTGATCCGGATCTTTGACACGCAGAGCGGGCAGCTCATGCAGGAACTTCGGTATTGTTTATGCAATGGATAGGGTTCTTGGGTGATTGATGACGTAATCACTCATGCGATATATCACTATGTGACAAATAGACGCGGCGCCGACCGCGCGGACATTTACAGCATCTGTTTCAGTCCAAACTCGCAGTTGATTGCGTGCTCGAGTGACAAAGGCACAGTTCACGTGTTTGCGCTCACGGTCGAAGGGTCGGGGACGACTGGAACGTTCTCAAGCGACGGGCACACGTCGATCTCGCCTGCTGCACCTGCAGCAGCGCCCGCGCCGCACTATGCTGCAAAGATGCAGCACAGCGGCCCGCCACGCAGCGGCAACGACGACGAGAACACGGAGAACTCCAAGTCCAGGTATGTTGGTAACGATACAATGCCGCGTTGTTTGTATACAACGACTCATTGGCCTGTCTGTATGGAATAGGTTCTCGTTCATGCGCGGGCTTTTGCCGACGTATTTCAGCTCCGAGTGGAGCTTTGCGCAGTTCCGCGTCCCAGAGACGCGCACCGTGTGTGCGTTTGGCGCCGAGAAGAACACGATCATTGGTACGTGCGATTGTGTAATTGGATAAGGGACTGGGACAACTCGGCTGATGTTTTGTATGGTGTATACAAATCCACAGTTGTTGGCGCCGACGGCTCGTTCTACAAAGCTGTGTTTGATGCAAATGGCGAGTGCCAGAACACGTCGTACTCGAAGTTTATTCAGTCGGACGAAGACGAATAGGCGACGGACGACACGAGCAGCGATCACCAGCAGCTGCTGCAATGGACACAGCGACGATGCGTTGTTCTCGATTCTATTGCATCTCCATGTGGCGTGCGCACCGTACGAGAGACAGAGGAGGTCAGAGGGTAGTTCGTCGTTGCTGTCGTGAACGCGTCAATGCATTTTCCATTTTACGTTTTGTCTGTTCTCGTTGTTTCGTTAATCTGCACCGTGCACTAAATGGAGCTGCTCTGTCTGGTATCAACTCCTTTGATTTGCTTGGTAAAGGACCTGACAATCTAAAAAGTCGCACGTCAACACGCTATGGTTTGTGATTGACTTCGTCGCCATGGATCGTGTACTTGTCGCGCTTGACGCTCGGATCGTACTGATTGATAAAGATACGAGTCAGACAGCGTCAGTGTGTGAGTCGTGTCAATACACAGCAGCAGCAATAACCCAAGCGATCGTACTGGGCGACACGACACGACGTACCACTTCCCATCGACTGGCTGGAAAAATGTGTTTGTTCTTCTCGTACCAATGGCGCTCGACGACTTTCCCCGGATGCGACTGACAAGAAACAAACGTTCCATACAAGAATCAGCGGTTGGGAGTGTTTCACAGCTACGCGCTTCTATTGAGTCAGACACCCCCCCCCCATAATCACGCACTTCGTCCTTCTCCACGCGAGCATCGTTGATCAATCGGATGTCGTCGTGGACGTCAAAATGGAACAGCGGGCCACTCTTCCCACGTGCTTTCGTCACAATCAGATCGTAGAACGAGTAGTTCTGTTACATACAAGCCGTTAGTGTTTATAACAGCGAGAGCGCGAGAGAGAGAGAGAGAAAGAGAAAAAGAGAGAAAGAGAGAAAGAGAGCGTCACACGCACGTGTGGGATGATCAAATCCTCTTTGATGTACAACAAATTGTCAGCGCCGACGCCGCGCAGTTCCGCAAACTCGGTCACCAATTGCTGCTTCACGAGCTCCAAGAACTTGCTGATTGTCGTCCGTTTCGGCATCTGATGCATCGTGACATCCAGTCAGTCGGACATCAAAGAGCCACATCCATCGACACAAACACGTACAGTGATCTCGCGTCGATGGCCCGATCCGTCCCAGTAACTGTACGTGACGCTCACGTTCTCATCTGTATAGTGCAATATATTAGAGCCGGTGGCGCGACCATCAATCGCGACAGCTACAAGCAGCAACGCACTCTTTATCCGCTCTTGGTCGGCTTCCCACTCGGCGCGCAGTCGCTCGCGCTCACGTGCTTCTTCGTGTTCGCGCTCCTTGTCCGGCAAAAAGTCTGTCTGGACGCTCGGGTTCTTCACGATCGTCTTCTTCTTCTTTGTTGTCGTTGTCGATGCGCCACTGAATCCAAACCCATCGTCTTCTGGGTCAAACGACAGCGGTCCGAGCTTTGCGACTTTGCGCTTCTTCTTCTTTGTCACTGCGTTCGGTCTAGTGGTTTGTAACGTATCAGTGCCCATATCCATGTTGTCGATAGCAGCAATAGGCACATGCGCACTTGGTGTCGATCGGTAGCACGTCCTTGCGGTTCTGCAGGTTCTCGCGCTTGCGGCGAAACTCTTCCGCAGTCACGAGCCCGACGGTTTGGCGCTGTGTTTATATAGCACACATGATGGCAGCAGCGTTAACAGTGATGCTGCTGATTGCAGCTAGGCAGGCTAAAAAACCAACCTTGAACTCGGTCTCGTCGTCGTCTCGGTGCGACTCAAAGTTCGAGTCGACGAGCAACCCGCGCTGGTTCGCTTGCTGGATCTCCTGCTTCTTCTGCTCGTATTCTTGCTGCTGCTGATCGCGCGCCTTCGAGAGCTTTGCTGCACGCGCACCGGCAAGGTTGCCCTCGACCGTGTGCACGCCTGCGGTCTTGTACCGCTCGATGCCGTTGCCCGACATGATGGTGCGCGTTGCTCGCGTTTGATCGTGGTCGTTGTTTGTTGTCAGCAATTTCAATTCGATAAATAAAATATAGCAAATAAATATATGGAGCCGCATCATTTCTGACTTGAACAGAGCCAAAAACGGCACCACGACGACAATGCTGCGCCGATTCGAGCGGAGCAGCAGCGATGCGTACGTGCGCTCTTGTCACGCTTTGGCCGCTCTCTTGTCCACTGACATTTGTGATCAATTATCAACCTGCGAATCCATGCAATGAACACAACGCAGTCCGCCGCCGACACCGCCATCGTCCGATGGCAACAGGCCACCACCGTCAAGCAGCACGGACCAAATGTCTTCGCTGCAGCGCTACCGGTCACAGACGATGAAGGACTACGGCCTCATGATCGAGTACAAGCACTTGCGACAGCACGTACCCGGCGGGATCTACGTTCTCCCGAGCTTTGACGAAACGCGCGTCTGGTACGGCACGATCTTCATCCACACGGGGCTCTACCGCAATGGCATCTTCAAGTTTACGATCTACTTGCCGGAAAAGTACGTGCTTGCACTTTCTCTGTATCGATACGACGCGTCGGCGCACTGACTAATCGCATCGCAACAGCTACAATGGCGTGGGGACGTACCCACGCATCGTATTTGCGACCGACGTCTTCCACCCGTACGTCAATCCCGAGGTGCGTCGTTGTCTACATTTGTGTCCATACACTCGGTCCTGCCGTATTGGTTCACACAATGTGTGCTGATCTTCTTCGCTGCTTCCAATAGACACGCGAACTCGATTTGACGCCCAAGTTTCCAAACTGGGATCCGGAATTGCACTACATGGTCGCTGTGTTGACGTACCTCAAGAGCATCTTTTACCTCAAGGACTTTCCACTCGACGATGCTGCAGCAGTGCCAGCTGCAAACCCCACAGCGCTCGATCTGTTCCGGCGCAAGGGCGACGACGCATTCCTCACGCGCGTCGAGCAGAGCGTCGATGCGTCGCTCGAAGCGGTCTATACGAACGACCACAACTCGACGATTCGGTTTACAAAACACAACCCAGCGCACGACAATTTGCGCCGCGAACTGTTTGCGCAGCTCGATGCGACCGAAAATCCAACTGCCGAACGTAGTAGTGACGTTGCTGCTGCGGGTGTTGTGGATGGGTTGGAGGTGTGTAGTTTTTAATTGTTTATGCTTCTGTTTGGATAGATTTGTTTTTTTATTTGCTGACAGTGTGTTTTTATGATCGTTGAATTTTTTTCCAGCAACCCAATATTGCGTCTACAGCGACAACCGATCGCGAGTCATTGGAAGAGAAAAGTGCAACTGGCGTGAGCGACAATCGCATGTCGAGTGCAACTGACACGCTGCCACCAACAAGTGCACCTGCGAATGCGTCGTCGTCCTGAGCATTATCATCATTGAATGAAACGACTTTGGATCGCTCGTGGTTTTACGCAAGATGGTTGGAATTCGTTTTTTGTTGAACAAAAATATATGTGTTGTTGTGTTAAAGTTGCTTGAGGCATATCTTGTTTTTGTTCAGCAACTCAGGAGTGAGCAATTTGGAGCGGTACAACTCAAAAATTGCAGCAATAGCTGCTCGATATCACGAGGTAAACACTGCACGCCGCCTGCAACCACACCCACGGCGACAGCAATCTCTGCGACTACGTGCAGGCATTTGTGCGTAAGTAAAAGGTAGTAGACACTGTACTTCCACATGCCTGCACACATGGAGAGGCTTCCATCGATCGCCGAACCTGCGAGCGCAGCTGCTGGCGGCAACCCGACCAGCCACACGACAACAACACCGTCGACCACTACAAACGGCAACAACAACATCAATAGCGACAACAATGACAACGACAGCCACGAACAGCAGCAGCAACACGCTGCGTTGGGCTCGCAGGAGGAAGACGCGCTAATGAACGAAATGATTGCGAAGCACCGCACGGAGCTCACGGAGCTACAAAAGTACATCGGCCATGCGAGCCTCCACACGGACGGCGACGATGATGACAATGACGACGATGTCGATCTACACTTGCTGCCTTTCGCATCACGCACATCGTCGCCGGATATCGATACGTTGCCGCCACCGCCACCGCCGCTCTCGCCAAACGGCGACGACGAGTCGTTCGACGACCAAAATGAATCGTACGACGACCTTGCGAGCCCAAGCGGCGTCGTGTACCAGACGCCACCGAAGCGCAGCAAGACCGCCGAGCGGCTCCTCGAGCTCTCCCGGACGGAAGAAGCGGCGCTCCAGAACGACCGCCTGTGGCTCGCGGACCTCTCGGACGTCCGGAACGAACGCATCGGGCGCGACGTCATCCATCGATGGAATCCACACGCCAAGGTCGTTGGTGCTGCTGCTACGACTGCTTCTACCAAACGCAGTCCACGCACGCGGACGCGGACGTCTGGGACTGCGTCGCCACGGACATCGGCCAAGATCCTCGGCTCGTCCAAGGACTTTGTCCAACAGGCGCTCGACTTTAACGGCCTCGACGCTCACGACGATACTGAAGAAGACAATCGAGCGCCCGTAATGCGTGGAAGTGACACTGACGTGCGCTTTGTCACTCGTAACGACGCGAACGACGTCCACGACACGTCGTTTCGTGGCAATGCGTCGCAATTGGAGCTCCGAACGTACGTGAAGCAGATGGAGGAGACGATTGCGCAACTCGTGCAGCAAAAGGACGAGCTATTACGCAATCAAGCAGAGTTTGACAAGCACGCAAGTGGTATCTTTCCGTCGTTGGAGACGTTGAATCACCAATTGTCGCAGATTGTCCAGACGAACATGGCGACGTCGCAAGTCAACATCAAGGTCAGTTAGTTGGCTGGCTCTGTGAAAGCCGACACTGTCCTGTTACAACCGAATTATTCTGTTAGAACCGTCCGAGTGACTGATTACGTAATCTTCTCCAAATGTCCCTATATTAGGAGGACGTGTTTGACGAATTGAGAATACAAGGCGAGAAGCTCGATGAGCTCGAATCAGCTGCGAAACAACAACGGCACGATGCTGCTGTGCTCGAACAGAGTCGTGCGTTAGCACTGACGCAGATCAAGGGACAGATCGTGAGTCTCGTCACGAGTGGCGCGTTGCGCGATGAGAAAGCAGCGATGCTTGCGGATTCGATTACGAAAATCGAGCGGGAGCTGCTGGATGGAAGTAAGCAGTTGACGACGCGCGTGCAATTGCTGGAGAAGCGCTTGCTGCAGCTGCAGTCGCCCATTGCGCAACCGCTACGAGTCGTGGTACGTTGAATCACTACGAGGAAGCTAGCGGCGCGATGATGACGTGTGTATCTCGCTTGATTGCGTCACCAATAGCCGCGCAAGTCGTCTACGAGCATCACTGCTGCAACGCTTGCAGCTTTCAGTAGCGCATTGTTGCTTGTTCTTTTCGCCATAGCGACGATCAGCGCGAGTCGCAGTCGCTGTGGGTTCTTCACACAGTGTTCACCACTGACGTAGCGACATTGCAACTGCAGAGGTACCCATCACGTACTAATGAAACAACGTCTCGGTTTTTCATTACACGCGTTTTCTTGAACTCTCTCTCTCTCTCTCTCGCACTCTCTCGCACTCTTGTCGTTTTGTCTATTGCTTCTTGACGTGAAAGACGCGGATGTTGAGGATCGTCTTGAGCTCCATGATGACAAAATAGACCATGTGGACGTACGCGCCGAGTGTCAAGACAAAGAAGAGCTCGACGACCATCGTCTCGTGGCCCTAGTGAGAGTGCGTCCATGTCAGTGGATCTATCGACAAAGCAGTAACAGCTATCAGTGCATGCACGCACCCATGGGACGACACCGACAACAAGTAAGAGCGACACGACGAGTTGGATCACAAACGTCTTGCGCAAGAGCCAGTACGGTTCTTCGCTCATGTGCGACAGCATCATATGCATCACCATCTATTGTATCCCATGCGATTCATCAGTTAGTCTGTGTAGCCACCACCACCAACAGCAATACACACACGTTGTACCTTGGCAAACAGCAGCCCAACAGTCCACATGATCAGACGTGGGTGGTCCGTAAAGATGTCGGACGGCGACCACTTGACCCACAAAGCTGAGAGCCCAATGAGCGCTGCAAATGGTGTCATGCCAAGCAGCGCAGCAGCGCCATCACGACGTTTGTGCTTGAGCGACATGATCGCAGTCACCGCTGTTTCGTGCAAACGACGTAGGAGTCAGTAAGAGAGTGAATGACAGAGAGAAAGAGAGAGAGAGAGAGAGAGAGAGAGAGAGAGAGAGCGGCAAGGACGCACCACTGACGACGCACTGGCCGATTGCTGCAACGAACGTCATGAGGATAAACACGTGGTTGTTCTGCATTGCGGGGAACAGGACGTTCGGCTGTGTCCAGATCGCTGGTCCAGCAATCGCAGTGGTGAGGTACAGGCCGTACATGACCGCAAGACCTTCGTTCGGGCCATTCACGATCGGCAATGCGAGCGTCCCGGTGTAATACTCCTCCCAGGTCGCCATGAAGAACACCATCGTTGGCGCAAGCAGGAGCATGAGCGACTAGCATATGTGCAGGGAGAGTGAAGATGTCAGAGAGAGAGAGAGAGAGAGAGAGTATGGGTAGCCATATAGGCGTACCCAGTAAGTTGGTCCTGATTGGATCGTTGCTGCAAACGTGCAGGCGCTGATCACGACGTTGAGCGCATCACAGCCGTGATCAAACAGCAGCCCAAGCGGCGATGAGTTCCCAGTCTTGCGCGCCTGTTTGCCGTCCGCGACGTCGAGGATCTGGTACGCGATCAGCGACAAGCCAGCAGTTGCGTAGACCCACCGCGGTGCGACTTCCACCATGTTGGGCGAGTACCAGAGCATACACACGTGCGCAAAGATCACGAGCGACAGCCCAGAGATCGTGATCGTGTTGGGCGCAAGGTTCGGTGGCAATACGTGGTCGACGAGCTTCTGCGCGAGTGGCGACACGACGTTGTTGTAGATTAGCGACGCATCGCTGCCGCTGTACTTGTAGTCGCGGATGTGCTGCGCGCCGTCGTTGCTCACGTAATGGAACGAGTTAGGTCGGTGGGTGCCTTTGCCCTCAGCTGATGCTTGCTTCGGTGTCGTCGCGTCTGAAGTCGCGATCGCCATGTTCGTCGTCGCGGTCGTCAAAGATCGATGCTTTCTTGTCGAAGATGTAGATTGTTGAGTGCCGTCAAGTTTTCGATGCGCTTTAGAGTTTGGCTGTCAAACGTCAATGTGGCTGATGTTTGCAGTGCAAAAAATGAACGTGCAAGGATAGTAAAATGCGATTTTATCTACCCATATATAATTATGAGAATATACAGCGCGATATATATTTTACCATGTCTTGATCACTGCAGATAACGACGATTTGGATGAATATGATCAACTCTCCGACCACACTCAAAAATTGTATTGAAAATTTTAGCCAATAATTTTCACGTATCTAGATATCCTCCAATTGTTTTCAACGACATGTAAATTTTAGCCAATCACAAACGTTCATTTCACATATTGTGTTCGTTGTCAGCGTCCAATCATCCTCCGACATATTCTGTCGGAGAGCGAGTCGAAATATGTGAATGCCAATTCATCTACCAAATGAGCTGCATGTAATCCACACATTAGCATCGCCTCCGACCCCCCTCCGACCTAATCGACACTCACTTTACGCAGCAAACACGATGACAATCAACGAGCTCATGCCAATAAACACAAAGAAAGCGAAGAAGCACGCAGTAAGGTCGTTTATGCTGTTCCTGCAAGGCGAAGGTGTCGGCTACGAGTACGTGAATGAGTGCATGCGGCGCGAGACTGAACCGCTTAGTTTGGTGGCGTTGCTCGACAAGTTTGCGATGCACCTGGCGTTCAAGAACGGCCGTCATGGGGCACCGCTCGCTCGACACACTGTCATGAACTACTTCAGGCAGGCAAAGAACTGGCTGCTCGACGAGCATCCGTTGCATCGACATGTCGTCGAAACCCGCTTGCTCAAGATGACGCGAATGCTGGAGAGCTACTGTGTAAAAAGAGAGTATGGCGGATTTACCAACAAAGCGACAGCATGCACCAAAACGGCGTTGAGACAAATGGTGGTGTATTTGTACGCTCGAGCTGATTCTCCAACCGACTAGCAAGACGCAGCACTGCTTTGCGTGCTTTGGTACCTCTTCGGACGTACATCCGACTTATCTTTGGTGCGCAAGCAGAATCTATCCATCAGTGCAGGCGACGTCTTCTTCACTCGGTTCATCCGAATGAAGACTAGTGAGGAACAAGGCCTGTCTATTTTCTCCGACAAGGACTTTGGCACGTGCCCTATTCTCGCGCTAGCGCTGGCACTTGCATGCCAGCCATGCCCAAGCACCACGATCTTTGGCAATCTCTCTTTGCAACAGCATCACGACGTCGCTCTCTCGCCGACGACACCGCTCATCGACCTTTTTGATCACCCTGAAGCGACTGACACAACTGGCAACGACGAGAACGACAGTAGTGCTGGCTCCGACAGTGGCCCTGGGATCCATAGTTACGTTAACAGACTGTTGGACCGCGTCTCAAAGTAAGCCGGCGTCGACGACCGCCTCACGTCTCACTCCTTTCGTCGAGGAGGTGCGCAGCATGCCAACTCGAATGCAGCGTTGAGCGCGCAATGGATTTTTGATGGGGGGCTTGGAACATGACGACCACGAGTAAAGCGTTTGCGTACGTGTTTAACACGCCAAGTGAAGACACCAAGGTTGCCAAGGTTCTTTGCGGCTGGAGTGCGGACGACGTTGTCGAGCTGGCGTCGCTTTCCTGTTTTGACGAGCAAACGCAAGAGAAAATCAAACGAGTAATGAGGCAAGTATTCAACGCAAGTCACAACCTTGGAAATTTGCACTACAACGTCAACAACCGTGTGCTGGAAGTGATGATGGCGCACCTGCTGCGTCACTACCCGTCGTTGCGTCAACTGGGAGAGGAGAGTCTTGCTGTGCGTCGTTTGCAGTCGTGCGCTGAGGAGGAAGACGTTTCGCCTGTTGAGCTTCTTGCTTGGGCGTGTGAGCTTCGCGAGACAAAGGCAACGATGTCGAACAAGCACGGTGACGTTGTCATGGCGATCGAGGAACACCCATTGTATCGCCAGCAAGCCGCGCTCATCAATCAACTCCTTCAGCTCAACAAGCTGCTGGACCGCCGCTTGAATGCAATTGAGGCGTCTATTAGCAATGCACAGCATGTCGATACACTCAACGAGTCATTAGCGGTAGTGCAAGTCGTTGCATCCAGTCAACCAACGAAGAAGCGCAAAGTGTCGAGCATCGCGTACCTCAGTGAAACGTAGTACTTGTGGTACGCTCAAACGCCGCGGCTTTGGGTTTCTACAGCAGCGCACATGAAGCAGAAGAAGTCAGAGGCAAAACAAGTTGTCGCATTCATGAAGCTTTTCGTTGACGACGCAGGGTTTGCACTGGACGAAACATCTGACACGTACCGTGACGACGTTCTTAATGTAGGAGTCATCGTCGAGAGGAGAACGTTGGCTTTTCTCGCCAAGAACAGCATTGCGTCGCGTGAGTCGACGGCAGTGCTGAAGCAATTGCGCACGTTGCACAATGCTGGAGCGCTGAATAGCGTCATCGTCCGGTACAACCAGCTTGTTGCTGCCGGGAAAATTGTCGATCCGGCTCCAGCGCACACGAGGATGGCGTTGGCGATAGTGTAGAGCCGATTTACTATGAACTTGCGTAGCTGCTGCAGCTCGTGCGTTGCAGTGCTTCGAGAATTTATCGAGCCGTAGTTGCGTTAGTTTTTGGTCACTCGAACTTGCAATGAAGATATGCAAACATGACTTAGTACAAAGCGAAAATCAAACGCACGGATTAATTTGCGACGACACGCACAGTAATTCGCACTGCAACGACTGTTTGCTATGTACAATCCGTACGTCGTTTGTTGCAAAGTATCCGTGATCGATTCGAGCTCAAGTCGGTGGGGAGGTGGCGTCAAGCCATTGGCTCAAGGGCGCACTGTGTCGCAGTGCTGCTTCTGTCAGCAGCGCATCTAGTTTGATGAGTGGATAAAGAAGCGAGCGAATAGAGCGGCGAACGCACCAATAAGTATCGACAATGCGAAACAGTGTGATGCAGTCAGTGTTATTGCATGTCCAGGGGAGCTGGAGTAGAACAAAGCCGACGTACGTGACTGCAGCATAGACGCGAGCGCGAGCTCCAAGCATCGACCTACAACGTCGTCGAGACGCTCGTTGCCGTTGAACCTAGTCGATCGGCAATCAGCGTATGCTGTCAGTCGCTGTGTGTTATAGAACATGCGGACAATGCAGTATCCACAATTGCACAAAGAGAGGCAAAGCGTACAAGTCGGCGAACTTGTGCGACAGGAGACGAACGCGGAAAAGCTCGAGCATCACTCGATGGTTGCCTATTTGGCAGTCGCTCTGTGCGTGAGTGCGTAATGAAATACAGCAATATGGACACATGCACGGACGACCAGGGCAGTGTGAGTGAGTTGATGGTGTATTTGAGCGGGTGCACAGTGCACAGAAGCGAAGCGATTAGCTATGTGAGTCGTACATGTGCGAAGAGCTACTGCGTGGTTCAGCGAGCAAGCGGCCATACAGCAGCTGGAGCTGGAGCAATGCGACAACGCCGCGTGGGTCGTCCGCTTTTTGTATTGGCGACGGTTGCTGCTGTCGTTGCTGCGTCAAGCTGCGTGCGATCGTTGTCGACGCCTTCGCACATTTGCACGGTCGGGTTGTTTGTGCAGTCTTTTGTTTTGAAAGCAAATCCCCCTTGTTGTATAATTAATGAGACAACTATCGATGTGCCAAAAATGTGGTACATGTCGGAGGGTCGGAGAGGTCGGAGTTTTTGTGATATGGATGAATATCATCGTTATTCTGACTTGTCTTGTTTATTGTATTCCAATTTATAGCCATTCGTTCATTTTATTTATATTTTTGACCAATCAAAGACAATGTCTTAGTTAATATGCGCCAATTATATCCGTTATTGTTGCTGTCCAGTCGATTCTGACACATTCTGACATATTGTGTCAGAATCAAAGTGGAAATATAAATATGCGCATATTAAGAC
>JAADXH010000296.1:0-27317 GCA_023337595.1 Globisporangium camurandrum
AGAGAGAGAGAGAGAGAGAGAGAGAGAGAGAGAGAGAGAGAGACGTACGTGCATGAGTGCAATGAGTGGCGAGACAACGAGCGTCGTTTTCGTTGGCGCCGCAGCGAGTGCTGGCGCTTGGAACGCGAGGCTCTTGCCAGCGCCCGTGGGCAAGTGGAGAAACACCGAGTAGCCGTCGATTGCACTCTGCACGGCCGCTGCTTGCTCGGGCGTGACGCGCACTTGCGTCTGCGGATCGGTCGCATCGAGCAGGACGCGGTACACGGCATCAAGATCGGCATTTGTCGTGTTGTTGCTACTGTTGTTGGGTGGGTGAGGTGCTGACAATGACGACGGAGATGCGTGACGGAGATGCCGCACGTGTGCGCGTCGGCCTCCATAGAGTCGTAGTGTCGCGGCATTTGTTGCACCTGCGAGCATGCGATGCGCCATCATCGTGCTGCTCAATTTGTGAGTGTCGATGACGAATTGTACCACTACGGTACCGTAGTGGTACAAACTGAAAAAGCTGCATCCATCGACGACATCAGCAGCATTTGGCGCTTTTCGCGCGGTTGGTGCGTGGATGGCGACGCACATCGGCAAGGATCCGCTCACGTGGGTGCGTATACATCTCCACTTCTTGCTGGCCAATGTCTTGCACTCACTGCCGCCGCTTTTACACGCACACATAGACATTTGTCAAGCTCTTTGCGCGCCAGATCACCGAGGAGCTTGGCGAGTTTGAAGGCGTGCCAGGCAGCCACGCGTGGAAGTGGCAGCGCGACGGCATCTGGCGCTCGCGCCTCGTGACGAAAGCACACGTCGTTGGCACGCTCGTGTCTGTACACGAACGCACGGAGCGAGGTAGAGGACGACTGCCGATAGGCTGCCTGGCGTGACAAACCTCCTGCTTCGTCCTCTCTCACATACGCTCCGACTCGCGTCTTCATCCATATACATACACTACAACACAAACGTAGTCGAGTTCGTCATTGACGATGGCACAGCGCTCATCAAAGCCACGCGCTGGAGCCCTGATCCGTGGGACAAGCGCGTCGTCCTCGGCGACCTCGTGCACGTGTTGGGGAAGCTCAACATGGACAAACACGCACACGACAGCAGCAGCAGGCGGGAGCTCCGCGTGGCGCACATTGCGCGCATCGACGACCCAAACGAAGAGGCGCTGCACTGGGCGACGGTCCTTGAACTCACGCAGACCGTCTACTCGGCGCCGTCGACGCAATCGCGACACGCGCTGTCATTTTCGCTACACGCGCCGTCAACTGCTACGAGCAGCAGCAGCAGCAGTGAATCTGCAGCGTCACAGCTACAGCCACTGCCGCTCGCTCTTCGTTCCGCCACTAGCAGCAGCGCATTCGACCAACTGACTGCTGTTGCGTTCTTTGAACGGGCGATCGACAGCGACACGCACATGCGATTTATCACTCGCAGACGCAACGAACCACACGACGTGATGCTGCTCGAACTGCTCGAGACGCTGCTGGCAGCGCAATCGCAGTCAACAGACGACAGCAGCGATGATGCACACGCAGTGCGCGTGACGTTTGTCGAGACGCTCGCGCGTCTTGCACAGCAAACGACAGCAGCAACAGACGACGACGACGTCATGCGTCCACAGCGCATTCGGTTGTTGCGCAAGACATTTGCGACGCTGCGGCGCGTTGGATTGTTGTTTCTAGAAGACGACGACGCGGATCGCTACGTGTTTGTGACGTTTGCGTTCGTGTTGGCACCAGCGCTCGTGCACTTGCTACGTGGTGCGTCTGTTGTTTGTCGGCTGCTGTTGCTGCTGCGATAGACTGACGGTGCAGGAACGACGGAGCGATAGACACATCGGTTGACGGCGGCCTCTCGATCGCAGAGCTTACTGAGCGCGTCGTGACGCAGCGCAAGTTTGCGCGCTTGTCCCTCGCGTGGCTCGAACGCGCGCTGCAGCTTCTATTGGCGCAACACGTTGTCGTGCAGCACGAAGCGACGCAGCGATTCCATCTCGCGTGACTCGTGGCCAATCATAAATCCGTCCATCTTTCTATTCCTCCATCTATTTAATGCACTGTAGACAAGACAGTCGACAAGACAGTAGAGACTGCTAAATAGATTCGATCGTAACCCACAAGCGACGACACATCGCTAAGGGCTCTATCGACTACGTCAGCGCTGCTTCGAGGTAATAGACCCACGGCGGTAGCTCCCTGTGCGTCGCACTGGTAATAAACAGCTTCCCAGTATTGCTGCCGGGTCCACTCGTCCGCATCGTCGCGTCACTGTCGCTAGCTTCTGCTCCTGTTCCTGTTCCTGTTCCTGTTCCTGCTCCTGCTCCTCCTGCGGTTGGGTCAACTACGCGCACACTCACGACTTTGCTCGTCTTGGGTGGAAGCGACAGCGTCTGGACCGACGCACTGAAGCGCAAGTTGTCGATTACGACGTCAAAGTCCATCGCGACGCTAAAAACGTTGCGGAATGCAATGTCACGCGCTCCTGTGGCCGCAGAGACGACGAACGGACCCTGTGGCACGGGCGGCACGCTGACGCCGACGAGCGCACACTTGTACTCGCCGACAGTGTCGCTCACGAGCGTCAGAACGTCGCGGACGTCACCAATCGCTTCGGGCTCAAACGTGACGTCGACGACAGCAGCGCTGCCGAGCCAGGGATCCATCCCGTCGCTTGCCGGCTGGATCGCAAGCGTCGACGGCACGGCGAATGACGTCGGCTGGCCGACACTGCACAATAGCTCCGCCGGCTTGTTGACGAACGTTGTGAACGCAAACCGTTGCGTCTGTGCGCTACCGAGCGGCACGTGGAAGTGCAGCGTCTGCTCGACGCGCGCACGCTGCGTCGCAAGTACGAGCTTGTAGCGGAACTCACCGAGCTCTGCAAACACGATCGTGAGCGTCGCGTCGACTGGCACTTCGGTAAAGAGCGTCGGACGGTACGCGATTTCGAACGAACCGTCGGGACGACCCGTGAGTGGCGCGAGCTGTCGGACGCGCACCGCGGCGCTCGTGCAGTGCCACCAGCGCTCCGGGTCGGCAAACCGCACGACGTGGCTCGCGTCGAACGGGTTCTCGATCGTCACGAGCTTCGTGAGCGTCTGTCGTACGGGGGCGTCCAAGTGCAACGTCTCGACTTCCGCGGCTTTCGTGACGCTGACGCGCACGTCCACGTCGACGTACTCGCTCGTCGCGGCGTTTAGGAATTGGACGCGTAGCTCGACCGTCCCTTCGATGTACGAAAAGACCTTGAGGTTATACTGTCGCGTCGCGCCGCCAGCGACCGTAACGGACGGCGGTCCTTGTGCAACGACCGACTCGCTTGCGAGCGATCCGACGTTTGTGATCGTCACGTCAAACATCTGTGCGACCGAGAGCCAGTTCGTGAGCGGCACAACGACTGCGAGCGTCTTCTTTGCGGGCGTCGACAGCGACAGCGCTGCGGCAGGGGCTGGCGCGCTCGCTTTCCCGACGACGTTGTACAGCAATGCTGTGCCGTCAGGGATCGCAAAGAAGATCGAACCTTCGAGGCGCTCGGGGCGATTGGGAGGTGTCGTCGTCTCACTCTCGTTCGCGGTGTTACTATTGCTAGAGCTTTGTTGCGTCATGCGCAGTGGGCAGTAGACAATGTCGACACTCGCTTTGCCGTCCGCTGGCACTGCGACACTCTCGGGACACGACCAATGCGCGCCAGTGACGACGGGGAACAGCAGCCACGGCGCGCTCGTCTTGTTCTCGATCACGATCGTTTTCGTCGTTGCTTCGCGCACGCGCGACGAAAACGAAAGCTCCTGGATCGACGACGTCGCTTGTTGGACGCAGCCGCCCACGAGCGTAAGAAACACGGGCAAAGATGGCGCCGTGTTGCTGCTGGTATTGCTGCTATTACCGCCACCGCTGGTCTCAAGTTGACACGCGACGCGGTCGTACCGCACGTCCGGGTTCACGGCTGCGGGCGTGAACGTCACTTCGATTGTCCTGTAGCCATTCGACGCAACGACACCGTCGACTGGCGCGACGACAAAGTCCGGCGCAAAGTCGGCTGGCATCCACTGGAACTTGGCTGCAATGTCGCCGCGGTTCTGGAGCCGCACGGTCCGTACGAGTTGACTACCGAGGCAGACTGTCCCAAACGACAGTACGTCCGTGTCAAGCGACACGTCGATACCCTGACAGCAGCCAGCGAGCGTCACGAGCTTCTTCGTCGCACCAGCGACGCGTAAAAACACGTCGCGCTCGAACGACGGAATGCGGCGCGTCGGTGCAAACTGGAACGCAACGTCCGCTGTCTCCTTCGGCCGGAGCGTCATCGTCAATGGCGACACGATCGAGAGCCCAAGCATCGCGAGCGATGGGACACGCGACGGACGCCGTGCGGCTGCTGCTGCCATGTTGTCGCTATCGTTGACAACAGCGTCGTCGTTGTCGTCTTCGTCGACGAGCTCGACGGTGATCGCGCGCTTTGCGCGGTTCACGATCTTGACCGTCCGCACGAGCTGCTGGCCGATCGCCAATGATGCGCTGAACGCAACGCGCTGCATCGCTGCAGCGTTCACGAGCTCGACGATCGGCTTGATGCCCTCGCCACGGACGCTCACGCTGATCGTCGACGACCCGTTGATCGTGAACGGCACGACGTCGGCGTACGCGATCTCGTCGCGCGCAGTAAACACGATCGGCACGCTCAGCGTCGCGCGTGGCGCCAAGACAGTCGGTGCGCACTCGACGCGCAGATGCGGCTTGTGCTCAAACGCGCAATCGACGTCGACGCTCGCGGTTGCGTCCATGTTGACGATCGTCAGTACGACGGTCTCAGCGCGCGGGAGCGCGTGCGGTGCGCTCACAAAGCACGCGCCAAAGTCATGCGACACGAACGACAGCTGCAGCGACGGCGGGACAGCGTGGCCGGCGAGTGCGAGCACGTACGTTCGCGCACCAGCGATCGTACACGTGAGCTGCGTCGGTGCGAGCGACACGGGCGTCGTGGGCGCGAACACGAGCCGACACGCGACCTTGTCAGTCTTCTTGACCGTCCCGTACATCGGTTCGATCGTGAGCGCTGGCGGCAGCAGTGGCTTGTTGGTCGTCGACGTCGTCGAAGACGAAGCGGACACAGTGCTCCAAACAAACTCAAAGTTGAATTTGCCGCGGTTGTGAATCACGATCGTCCTCTCGAGCGTCTCGTGGACGCGGACCGCGCCAAAGTCCAAAACGTTCGAGCCGAGTGGACCGAGGACAATGGCGCGTTCGCTCTCATTTGTTGCTGCTGTCGCTGACGTTGTGGGTTGGATCGTCAGTGCGTCGTGGATGCGGTAGCCTTCGCCTTTGACGTTCAGCGACAGCCGCGTCGGTTTGCGCTTGACGAGACAGCTCAGGTTCAAATTGTAGACCTTCTCATCGGTCGGGACAAACTCCACGTCGACGTTCGTGCGGCCGTGCGGTGGGACGACGCCACTCAGTGGATGCACGAGCAGCGCCGGTGGTTCGTTCCCAAAGTCCAGCGACGCGCGATCAAAGACAAACGGAAACGGCACGTGTTCGTGGTTCACGAGCGTGACGGTCTGCGTTGCTTTGGTACCGATCAAGAGCGTGTTGAAATTTACGCTCCCGCGATCGAGGAGCACGCGCGGCTCAGTCGTCGAGCCAACGAGGAGAAACAACTGACTCACGTCAAAGTGTGGGACTGCGAATCGCCAAAACATCTCTTCGACCGCGAGCGTCTGGGGCGTAAACTCAAAGCTCATCTCACACCGCTTGCCAGCGAGCATGAGTCCTTTGGGCGTCGCACACCGAAAACATGGGTTCGTCGACGTGGACGACGCTGCCGTTGGTGTCGACGTCGATGGCTCCGGTGTCCACGAAAACTCGTACGAGACGTTCGTCGGGTTCACGACGTAGAAGCGCTTCGTATTGCGTACGCGGACGCCGAGCGACGTGAGCTCCAAGACCTTGACACTCGCGTCGAGTGGTCCCAGCTCGCCGTGGGGGCCGCGGAGCTGCGGCGCGCGGCGCTGCGCGTAGTCGCTCGGCTCGACGTCAAAGTGGCACGCAGGACGCAGTGACGCGCCGCGGACATCGATGCGCAGCGTGTGGCTCGTATTTTCAGCGTCGCCGAAGCTGTCGCGATCGTTTGCAGACGCTGTCGCTGCGGTCGCATGGAGCACGAGCACGTAGTAGTGCTCGTCGACTTCCATCGGCGCAAACTTGACGATGAACACCTGCGCTGTTTCCGCCGCGATTGTACCGGTCGTAGGGCTGATCTCGAACGGACACTCGTCGTCGTCGTCGATTGTGGAGACCGCAAACGTATTGCTGTCGTTGTCAGCAGCTGCGTGTTCCAAGCGCCACGTAAACTGGAGCGTGATCTTGCTCGTGTTACGCAGTGTCATGCGGTGACTACACGCCTGGAGCATAAACGTCCGCTTGAAGTGAATCGCCGTCGTGTCGCACTCGAACGCCAGTGCGTCGGCGGCTGCAAAGCACTGGAGCCGCACACTCGATGCAGCGCCAAGGGCTTCGAACGCAGGCTCGCGCTGTGCTGCTGCTGCAGTGGTGCCTGCGTCAAACGACACGGTCGTGTGTGCGCTGTCGTCCCAGTCGCCATTTTCTGTCGCTTTCGCGTCATTCAGCTTGATGCACTGCGTCTGCAGAGCAACGACGTGTGCGTTCCAGACCGTTGCTGCTGCTCCTGCTGCTGGCGTAAATGTCGCACGGATGAGTTTGTACGCACGCGGTCCGACGTGACCAGTTGCTGGTGAGAACGTGAACGGCGATGCTGCTGTCGGCCACGCAAACCGAACTGTCTCGGCCGCGTGGTTACACAACGAAAAGACCTTGACGTCTGTCGGAATCGCTGGCGGCGTCTCGCTCTTTCCTTCTACTCCTGTCGCGCCAGCAGGCGATGCAGGAGCGACCAACTCGACGTCGTCAAAGTGGAGCTCGTCGTCGTGACCAAGTGGAAGGTCGTCAAAGACGACGTCTTCCCGAAAACCACTGCCCACGAGCTTGATCGTCGTCTCGTCGAACGGATTGCTGTGGACCGTGATGCGCAATGTGCTGACCGTTGGCTCGTCGTGCACGCGCTGGGGCTTGAACGATACGCTGAGGACTTCCGTTGCGCCAGGTACGAGCGTGAGGGAGCCACTTGCGAGTGCAAACACAAAGTTCGGGTTCGCTTGCAGTGCAAACAGTATTGTGGCAGGTAAGATGCCGTCGTTGCGCAGCACCAACCGCAAGTCCTTGCTCTTGGAGACACGTACGCGGTCGAACGGCAGCAGCAGTGCGCCACCAGCAGCTGCGTCGCGCAGCGTCGGCTCGACGACCGAGATGCACGGCATCGTGCCTTCGCCCCGGAGCGCAAACGCGAGCTGCGTGCTGTCGATTGTCACTGCTGTTGCTGATGTTGGCGTTGGCGTTACTGCTGGCGTCGAGCTGTCGTCTACGCGTGCGATGAAGCGTGCGTGGTACGACGCAATTGTCGTGGGTTTGAAGTAGACGCTTACGAATCGATGCTCGAGCGGTGGGATCTCCCACACTGCTGGCTGAACCGTGAACGCTTGGACAGCTGGCGTTGCAGTCAATAGATCTGCACTGCTACTGCTTCTACTATTGCCACTAGAAACAACAGGAGCAGCAGGTGGCGACTGGTGCGACGACGTGATCTGAAACTGGACGGTCGTACTCACTTTTGTTGGGTTTGTGATCTTGAAGCGCTCGACGCAGCCCTTGGCGTTTGCTGCGGTCGCTGCAACCAACGCCCCGAACGAAAACAATTGCTCTTGCTCGGCAAACACGACGCTCTGGGAACACAACAGACTGTTGTTCCCCACCGCTGCGGTTGCGGCTGACGCCGACGCCTCGGCAGTGCTGCCAAGACCAATTGAGCGCACGACGATCTGCTCTTCAAAGATGCTCTCGTAGTCACTCGTATTGATGCCTGGGAAGCAGCTCTCCCCCACGAGTTCGTACTGCTGGAGACTGTCGATCGCAGTCGTTGCGTCGACGAGCGCATGGGGATTTGCACCCGAGATCTCGACGCATAACAGCTCGCGAAAGATGCGGCAGTCAATTGGCGCAAACGTCACATCCACACCAGCGACGACGCCCGGATCGATCGTCCCACTGTCGGGCGATAGCGAGAACTGTCCGAGCGTCAGCGTCGATGGATGCAGCGCTGTCTCGAGTGTCAGTGGATCTACGACTGTGCCTGTAGCAGCTGGACGCACGCGGTACTTGAACGCAAATGCGCCGTCGTTCCGGATCTCCAGCCGCTTCGTTCGGACCGCGTCCGTGTACTTGAGTGGCCCAAAGTTGATCCCGCGCGTCGGTTGGACGCGATAGACGCTGTAGACCGACCGGACGGTCGTCAGGACGATAAACTCACGGCAGACTGCGCCCGAGAGCATCTCGATCAGCGTGCACTTGATGCCGCGACAGTCGCGCAACGTGACTTCCTTCGATGCAGCGACGAATGTGACGCTGACGTTTGCGGTCGCACCAGGCTCGAGCACGCGTTCAGTTGGATCGACTGTGAACAGCGCACGCGCAGTCGCTGAGCGGATCTTGACGACAAACTTGATGTCGTACTTGCCGCGATTGCAGATCGGAAACGATCGCGTGTGGCGCTCGCCGACGCGCACGAGCCCAAAGTCCAGACTGCCGTCGCCGCTGCTGCTGCTGCTTGTACTTGTAGCGCCAAGATTACTATCGCTGCTGTCGAACGCACGGACGTCGATCTTGTAGGCTTCTGCTGCAATCACCAGCGGCAGCGATCGCACGCGCGCGTCGTCCTGCAATGCGCTCTCAGCGTCCGAGAACTCGATGACGACGTCGAGTTTGTAGATCGCTTCCGTCGTGGCGGTAAACACTGCAGCGACTGTCATTTGCTGCATTGGTTTGAGGACGCCGTCGGTTGGCGACAGCTGGATGTCGGACGGCACGTCCTGCTGGACGCGCAAGCGCCACGCAACTGCAATCGGCGTCACGTTCTCAAGCACGAAGCTCTTCTCGTCCGTGCGTTCGAGCAGGAGCTGTTCAAAGTCGAGCACGGGTACCGGCGCTGTCGTTGCTGCTGTGTCTGCGCTGAGGGCAGTCGTTGCCACTGCATCGGACGGCGTCGTGTCGTTTGTTTCAGACGTGCTGCTCGCTGCAGGTTGCTCCCACGGTCCATGGAGCACGAGCGTCGGCGTGCAACCAAAACACGTGACCGCAAACACAACGGGCTCTGGGTTGTCCGACACGCAGCACACGAGGCTGTTCTCGTGCAGCCCGTCGGTCGGCGGACTCGCCCAGAGCTTCACGTCCTTCGTTTCACCGTCTGCCAGCTCCAAGAATAGCGGGTACGTTGCAAACACGCCAATGCCGTTCTTTTCAAAACAAAAGTCGACACGCAGGGGAAACGCACTCGCGTTCGAGATTCGAATGCTCTCGACGTTCATGGGACGCGTCTTGATCCACTGCGCAACGTCCGCGTCGCTCGCTGGTGGCGTCAGCAGCATTGGCGGCGTTACCGTCGTCGTCGTCGTGGATGATGGGCTCGTAGTACCCGCAAGTACGAGGAGCGGTCCAAACTCAAACTGGCTCTTCGACAGCACAAACTTCTTGTGCACGAACGCAGCGTCGGGTCGGCTCTTGATGCGGCTCATAAAGACGTTCCGCGGGTCGGTGTTGATGCTCGGGACTGTGCAGACGCCGCGGCTCAAGAGCGCAAACTCGCGCCGCACGCCGACGATCTCGAACCCCAAACTCACGTCAAACGCACCGACGTCTGGCGACGCAAACTCGACGACGAGGTCGACCGATCCGCGCGCGGGAACGAGCCAGCGCGTCGTGGATGCGTTGTGGTCGCTCGGTGCTGCTTCCGCTGCATCAGCTCCCTCACTAATGTCATCATCTTGCTGATTGTTCGACGTCACAGTGTCCAACGACGCGGTCGGACTCGCAAAGAGCTGAAAGCGCGTCACGGGTTTGCGTGGAAATCGTTCGGTTGGTCGCCGCACGACTTGGTACGTAGCGGCCGGTGGGATTGCGAGATTGCTCGACTCGAGCTCCCGCACGCATCGCTCGATCGCAGCATACACGACGTTGTGCACAAACAGCGCTGCGCCAGGTGGCTCGGCGATCGGGACGTCGAGCCAGAAGCTGTCGGGCCGCATCATCCAGCCCTTTGCGACGGGCGTCAGTGCCGCAGACGACGTCTTGTCGGTCGGCTGCTCGGACGTTGCGGGTAGCGACGACGCGCTGTTGCTTTCGAGCACCGCATTGTCGCGCATCAACAGACGACACTGGACGAGGCGCCGCATCGCGTCGAAGCTGCTAGCATACTCGCTAAACATCTGCGGTTGCCGTTGTTGTTGCGTCGTTGCTGCTTGCGCTGCAAGCACGCGATCGAACTGCTCGTTGAGCTCTACGAGCGTCGAAGCGCTGAACGCGCTGTCGTCGACATCATCTGGTTCAGCAGCGAGTTCGAGTTGCTGCTGCTCATCGGCATTGCTGACTGGCGCATCGCCAAGCGATTGTTGCTGCTGCTGTTCAGTCAAAGTGGCTCCAACATCGGCAGTCGCTTGCATCGAATCGTCTGTCAGTAGCAGTTCGCTGGATGCAACGGACGGAATTGCGACCATCGACTTGCGCCTGCGCGCTTCTTCGTTCTTGAGCATCGCGGTCGCCATTGCGTCGTAGCTGTCGTCGTCAAAGCTCAGTACGATGACGCGCGCAGTCGCAAATGCGCTCGCACATGCAGTGACGACAACGTCGAGCGGAACAAAAGAGTTTGCAAAACCATCCAAGACGCCGCCGCGCACAAGGTCCGACTGCGTGACGCGCCAGCGTAGGATCGAATCGAGAAGCGGCGCGATCGAACGCTGTGGCGGTGTCACGTCTGCCAAATTCGCCTCGTTGTGCTGCTGCTGTAGCTCGTCAGTCTCGGGACTCTCGGCACCAGCAACACTGTTGAGCGCACTCGTGCTGCTGCTGCTGCTGTTCGCAGACGGATCATCAGGTGGTGTGTCGGCGTCCGTGTCTCCTTTTGCAGACACTGGCATCAAGCCCAGCGCACGCCGTGTCGCATCGCCAAGCGGCATTGGCTCGAGACAGATGCGTCGCACGGCATCGTCGATCGTCCAGACGCACAAGTTTTCTTTCTCTGCAAGCAGCTGCGCTTGCGTCGATTTGCCACAACGCGGCGGGCCGAGCACGACGTAGTCGAGCCCCTTGCGCGGCTGTAGTGTCGCTGCTGCTGCTGCTGCTGCTGTTGTCACGTCTCTGTTCGTGTCAACGCTCTCGCTCTCGCCATCATGCTGTTGCAACGATTCTGAACCGGGAAGCGACGCCTTGGATGCGCTTTCTGTCATTGCTGCTGCTGTCGTCTCCACATTGCGACCATCGCTGCCTGCATGCAGACTCCCTGTGCTGCTGCTCGTAGGATCTGCTGCTGTCGCCTCCAATAGCGACGGATCAATCGCAGACTCTGCTGCTACGAGTCCGTGCTCGAGCAAGTACGCGCGCAGCGGCTGCCCTGGCGCTCGCGGTGGCAAGTGGGCGACGCCGTCGACTGCAGTACTAGCTGTCGAGACGACGTGGCGCAGCAGCGCGTCGTCTGCTTCAAACTCGTTGTCAAAGTCGAGTGCAAACACTTCGACTGCATAGTCCGAATCGTTGTGCATCGTCACGTTGCGAGTGACGACAGCAGTCGGTAGCACAGGACCGAGCTCGAGCATCGGTGGTTCGAAGCTCAGGCGCAACTCGGACCCCTCGCCACGACATGTGAGCGACCGCGTCTTCGGGTTCGCGGCCACGTGGATCGGCAGCTTGAGCGCATACAGACGGCTTTCGTCCGGGACGAACTCGACGTGGACGTTCGTGCGAAAGCCTGGCGCGAGGACGCCACTGGATGGCGTGACGCGAAAGTAGCTCACGTCTTTGGCCGACCCCATCGGCTTCTTGACCGCCCACTCGGCTGCGACAGCGGACGGGTTGTGGAGCTGCGTACATAGTGTGTGGCACGTACTCACGGCGGTCTTGCCAAAGTCCAGCGTCTCGAGCGCGAGCGCAATATCCGGGACCGTTACGAGCGCACGGAGCGTCACGAGGCTCGGCGGACCATTCTTCATTGCGACTGCGAGCGTCGTCTCGTGCTTCCCAAGTGCAATCTGCTTGCGCGCTTGGAACGTGACGCTAAACTCCACGGCGTGCTTCTCAGGTAGCCGCACGACGCGCTCGGGTTCAAGCGTAAACCCACGAGCGAGCGCAGCGTTCTTATCGAGCTGGAACGACGCGGGCGTGACGCCAATGTTTGTGATCGTAAACTTCCGAACGCGGTGCGCCCCAAGCACGACGATCCCAAAGTCCAACACGAACGACGACAGGACGAACGGGAAGCTGCTGTCGGCTGCATTGGCGCTGTTGCGCTTCTTGGTGGCAGTGACAGTCAGTGCTTTGGTTGTTGCTGTGCTGCTGCTGCTATTCTCTGGACGCTGGGAAGTTGACTTGGTCGGTACGTCTGTCGCAGCGCTGCGTCGCTGTTCGTCGTCTGCGTCCTGTTGTTGCGGCAGTACCTCGTCGTTTGTTGTTGTCAGGGCACTCGCGCGTGTCTCAGCTGCTTTCTTGCTCTCCTGTGCGAGCAAGTACGATGCAAAGAACAGGCGACACGCTTCAGTCTCCACATCGACGTCGTCGATCAGTAGACTACCAGTGCTGCTGCTGCTGTTGCCAGCAGCGCCGCCCCCTGCAGTCGAGTGGAGCCGCGTTGGACTGCTCGCGCCACCGCCACTTGCGCGCGCACCGCGCTGCGACGCTTTGCTCAGTGGTGACGTCGGTGCGAGGGACGCAGTCGAGCTCACGCGGTCTGCGATGCGCGCTTGCGTCGTCGAGATCGTCGACCGCGAGTCGGACGCTGCGAGTCCGACACTCACGCTGCTATTGCTATTGCTATTGCCGGCGGCACTGACCGCTGCAGCGCTGAGCGTCGAGCGCTCGAGGCTCTGGCGTGCGGTTTTCTTGAGCTCGCGCCATTTGGGCGGCGTGCCGTCGATCGTGCTTGCAGCGTGGTTCTCGCGTGGCAAATTCACGCTCACGGCAGCAAAGATCCCAATACCAACAAGGTGGAACGCCACGGGCTCAAAGTGCGCGATCTCGAGCACGAGCGTCTCGTCAAATGGCTCGGGGATACCTGGACGGAGTCGCACGAGGATTTTTTGTTTGTCGTTCGGTGCAATGCGGCCGCTCGTCGGTGTGACGTCGACGGCGCGGCCACGACTGCGACTGAGCTTCTCGGTCACGACGACATAGGTGAATGGCACTTTCCCGACGTTCAAGATCGTCACGTCGCGGTCCTCGGTCTTGTTGAACAGTACCGGACCAAAGTCCAGTCCTGGCTTGTCGAGGCGATACGCGAGCGACGACGCTTCGCCCGCGAGCGTGAGCTCGTACTCGGGACCGCCGTCGACTTCACACGCAACCGTCGCAGCAAATCGTCGATTCGCGTGGCCGTAAAACACAAACTCGATGCGCTCGCTCTCGCCGGGTGCGAGCTTCCCGCGAATCGGGAGGATATCAAACACCTGGTTGATCGGGATGTACGGTCGCTTCGTCGTCGCCGCAGCGCGCGCAGTGCGCTCATCTTCGATCAGGACCCACCGGAACGCAGTCGGGACTTTCGAGACGTTCGTGACGCCGACGCTCAGTGTCTTTTGCGTATCGTTCAGCGTGCAGCCAAAGTCCACGCGCGTCGTCTCGAACGACAGGTTCGGGTAGCTGATGTCTCCTACTAATTCAATACTGTCGCGCTGGGGGTGCCCCAAGTACGCGATCGTGACTTTCGAATGGAGCACGCGGCAGACGTGGTCGTCTTTGAAGCCAGGGTAGAACTCGACGTTGACGTCGACGCTCTCACTCGGTTGGAGCACGGCTTCCCAGCAGTCGAGTGCAAACGGCGTCTGCGTCCGTAGCGTGAACGACAGCGGCAGCGGGCAGACGTTCGTGAGTCGCAGCGGCTGCGTCTGTTTGGGCGGTGCGACCTCGCGCTCCGTCGTAGCGTTTGCGTTCGGGTGATGGACGTACTCGAACGCGAGCGACGACGCCGATGGCGCGAGCTGCGGGTGCACAAAGTTGCCGCACACGTCGGTGACGAACGCGACTTTGTTCAACTTGTCTTTCCCAACGCGCGTCTCACACGCGAGCTCTTCGTGGAGCTGCCCAGCAGCGGACGAGAGTCCTTTGAACACGAAGACGCACGCAGTGCGTGGCTTGAGCTCGATCGTCGCGGGGAAGACCGAGAAGACGGGAATCGCCGCTGCCGCGTCGTCACTCGCGCTCGTTCCAGTCGCTTTGAGCGTCTTGCTGCTGCTCGTTGCTGCTGCAGTCACCTTACCAGGCCCGGCTCGCCTGTTTGCTGCAGACGGCGCGCTATTACCGCTTGCTTTCGTCGCGTCGAGCTGCTTGAGCCGCGCAGCAGCAGTGCGGTTGACCCACGTGAGCACCTGTGCGCGCTTGCCTTTGTTCTCGAGCGTCACGCGCCACTCGCACTCGACGCTGGTCATCTGGTCTCGAAAGTCGATCACGCGCAAGTCCGTCGGTGACCATATCGTCGTTCCGACGCCTTTGATCGCAAGTGGCACACTGAGCGTCTCGCCGTCGGTCACGAGCACGACGAGCTGGTCTTTCACGACCATCGTGTCGTCCAGTGTCGCAACGACTGCAAGCGCGACGCTCGCGCCAGGCGCCAGGACGCCGTCTTTCACATTGACGTGGAACTTGGACCGTGCGCTTCGAATGAACGTCTTGAACGGCGCGGGGATGAGCGACGCGTTCGTTAGCTTCAGCTCGCGCGTGTGTTCGATCAAACACGCGCAGTTGCCAAACTGAAGCTCGTGCGGATCGAGCTCGACGCGCGGACCGACGGCGAGCGTCGTGAGCGTCGCAGCGAGCGGGAGGTCGTCGCTGCCTGCGATCGTGATCGCAAGCGGCAATCGAATGCTCCCGAGCTTCTCGCACGCAAGCGAGATCGTCACGACAGCTTTGTCACTCGGTTCGATCGTCCCGGTCCACGCGCTCGCCGTGTACGTCGCAATCGCGCGCGAGTGGTCGTCCTGCTCGCTGATCGTAAACCGTCCCCGCAGCACGGACGATGTGTTTGTAAGCTCGAGCGTCTGCGTGTGCGGATACCGGAGCCAGCACGTCCCAAAGTCCAGATCGCGCTGCATGAGCTGGATGTCCGGCACGTGGCAGTGCGCACGCACCGGCAGCGTCAAGAGATCGGGGCCGACGCCTGCGACGCTCACGACGAGCCGGTAGTCGTACGCTTTGACCGTTCGGGGCGTAAAGCATACGCGAATGGGCTGCGTACCGAACGCATCGAGCGTCCCAGTTGCTGGCTCGAGCGTGAACTCAGACTGGCGGTAGTTGGCGTCCTCGACGATCCGCAGTGCAAACCTGACGGTGATCTTTGAAGCACTCGTGAGCGCCAAGTGCTTCGTGTGCTCGAACGAAAATGCGACGGCACCAAATTCCAGCGCGTCTGTATCGAGGTGCACGACGGGCGGGACGACCGTTGCTTTGAATCGGACGGTCAGGATGTCCTCGGAGCCTACGAGGCGCAACTGAATCAGCGTCGCAACGTCCCCCAGTGCGTTTGAACGGAACGTAACTTCGACCTTGTGCATCGCATTCACTGCGAGCGTCGCGCGCGTCGGGTGGACGTCTAGCGTCATGTCCGCTGGCGGCAGCGCGAGTGGCTTGAGCAGCTCATACGTGGCAGGGATCTCGCCCTTGTTCTGGATCGTAAAGTCCCGCGTGCGCTCGTCACTGATGAACACGTCCCCAAAGTCCAGGAGCTCGTGCGTCACGATCTTCGCACGCGGTCCGATGCCCTGGCCACGCAGCTGGAGCGGCAAGCGCGCATCGCGACCTGCGATCTCCAAAAACGCAGCGCTCGTGTACAGCAGCGCACTGGCGGGCGAGAAGCACACGGTGACGTCGACCTCGGAGTGCGGCCAGACGCGACCCGCAAGCGGTGTGAGCGCAAAGCAGTCGTCGGCAAACTGCATCGTGTCTTCCATCGCAGCTTTGCGCAGCAGCTTGTACTTGTGCTCGACGGCGCGACGCGCATCAAACGGCGACTGTGTCGTGTGCAGTGGTGCAGCTACAACATTGTTGTTGCTGTCGTCGTCAGCGTCGCCGTCGTCATTAGCATCCAGTGCGAGCTGCTCGAGCTCGGCACTTTCCATGCGCGCAAGATCATCGAGCAACGCGTCGCGCTCGAGCTCGTCGTGCGCATAATCGGAACACGCACGCCAGCTGAATGCAAGTGCGTGGTCGCTCTCGTTACAGATCTTGACGCTCGTGCGCGACGTGAGCGACAAGTAAGTCGCACTGGGCTCGACGAGCGGCGCGCTCAAGTACACGTCGACGTTCACCGGCTCGCCGACGAGGTGCACGACGGCAGTCTGTCCCATGTCGTCCGTGATCGTGAGCTCGCTGCTGCAATCGTGGAGCGTCAGCGGCGTCATCGCGAGCTCGAGCTGGACGCTGTCGCTGCTGCTGCTCGCGCCACGTGCGTCGAGCGACGCGCTCGGAGGCGTGATTCGGACGTGCGGACTCGTTGCGAACGCAAACTTCGCAGCACGCGTGCCGACGTTGCGCACGGTCAGGACTTTCGCCGTTGCGATCTTGACCGGACAGCGACCGAACGCGAGCTCGTCCGGGATGTCGAGCGCTGCAAACTTGCCGCGGACGCGCACCGGCAGTGCAAAGCGCTCGCGCTCGGTCACGCACACCAAGTCGATCGCGTAGTCCGCGACCTCGTGCGGCGCAAACTCGAGCTGGAACGCAATGTCCATGCCCGCAGCGATCTTGCTGCTTGTGTTTGTCGCCCCACCCGATGCTGCTGGCCAGGGCGTGACGCGGAAGAACGGCGACTGCGGCGGTTCGATCTTGAGGCGCCGTGCGACCGTGTCGCAGTTGCGGAAGCTCAGCTTGAGCACAAGCGGGTGGAACGGCGTGTACTCATCGATCCAAACTTCCGCTGGTGAGGCCTCAAAGAGCGGCTTGTGGACTGGCACCGTGCTCGTGACGCGTGCTGCAGTGTGGTCGCTCGCGTTCACAAAGTCGAGGATGCGAGTCGTTGCGCTGCTCCTGCGCGTCGTAGCGAGCTGCTTGGCGTGTGCAAATGCGTTGCGGAGCTCGCTCGGTTTCTAGCGCATGCCATAAAGATAGCAGTAGCAGTAGCGAACGATGTGAGAACGCAGCAACAACAGTGGGTGTTGACGCTTTCCGATTACTTCATCGTTAGTGAATGCAGTCGCGCGTACCATGCGCTGCGCGCGCATTTCGCCATGGCTGCTCCACGTCGCCATGACAGTCGCTTGACTACACGTATATGTCTATCTGTCAGACATGCAAATGCCGCTGCCTCGTAGGAGCTAGTGCACCGATAGCGTTGTCGCTTTGGTGTCGCGGATCGTGCAAATGGTCGATATGGCGATTTGTTGTGTGTACTTTTTATGAAAAACGGAGCACGAAGAGTCGCAAGCCAATATCATAAGTTTGGTTGACCAAGGAGCGAATTCGCTGTGGTAAGTGGAAGAGCGCGCTGCAGTGATGCACATGTGCTACTGTTACTGTCGTGAGAACGTCTGATTGAAGTTGGCTGCGTCTGATCGACTGCTATATTTGATTCCGACACGAGGAGCGTCCAAAGCAGCGCCAGCGCGATGGCGACACGAACCCGAGACGACGCTGATGAAGTAGGTCGTCTTGCAGAGCTCCGTTGCGCGTGTCGCGCTCGGTTTCTCGTTGTATGTCATTTACACTTCCGTGTGTTGCGCGACGGCGAATTAGACGGTGTCAGTGATGTCGACATCTTCACGTGCGTCGTCCAGAAGCAGCGCCACGACAAGCAGTAGCTACTACACGCGTGGATCCACTAGCACCCGGCCGGCTGGGTCCACTGCGACTGGCGCCTCCGTCGCGACCACCAGTGCGTGCGTCTGTGTATTCCAGACAGCACACATGCTGCTCCTACTTGATTGTGTACAGCCCTCACACAGCATGTGCTCTGCTTTGCCTACCACTCACACAATTCTAGTTGTATCACTGCGCGAGCTCGAGACGCGTAAGTCGGAGATCGAACAAGAGCTCGAGCGCGTACAGCGCGAGCTGTTGGAACGACAGAAACGTTCCTCTGCGCCAAACAGCAACAAATCAACATCTGCATCCAGCACTGCGCCTGGTGCGATCCAAGTACGACCTAGCAACTCCGTGCATCATCATCGCCCAAGCAGTAAACGTAGCAATAGCAACACAGGCAGCACGCGCGACCATCGATGAGCACGATGTCGATCGTGTGCTGCAGTTGTCCGATGGACGAGATGGTACATTTGTGAGTGGCTATTGCTAAAGCAACTACTGTATTCCTTGCAATCGCTCAAAGCATGAACATCATCGCTTGAGTGTGACATCTAGTCACGTACGGAGTGCCTTCCAGTGTTGCTTGCGCGCAGTACCTTGTTATTTGCTGGTCGCGCAGGTTGCTGTTATGGTTGCTGCGACAAATTCGAACTTAACCGCGTCGCATGCTCAAATACTGATCACGCTCGATCCGTCGATCCGCGCAGTCGCCAAGACGACGCATTGGTGGAACGACGGCATTGCAGTGCTACGTCTAAGTGGACGAGTGAAGGCGTGGACGACAGCGGGCACATTGACACAAGAGGACCATCATCTGCTCAGTTATCAATACGACGCGTTGGTGCAACGACATTGAAAAGATCAAGCGTAGGCGTAACGGCATCACGAGCAGCAACGACAATGACGGACAAGGTTGCGCGCGTGCTCAAGCTGTATGGCCGCACGGCGCTGGTCTTCCACTCGGCTGTGTTCGTGTCGACGTTCACTGGCGCGTACGCAGCGATCCGCCACGGCGTCGATCTGCGTAGTGCGCTCGCGCAAGTGCCATTCGTGGACTTGACCGCGATGGATCATGAGGCCGGGACGCTCGCACTCGCGTACGTCTCGACGCTTGCGACAGGTGTGTGCAGTAGGTACAATAGTTGTGCAGGCGGGTATGTGCTTACAGATATGCTTGGTTGCATGCGAATGTGTCAATGACGCAGGTCCAGCGCGCGGGGCTCTCACGATCACAGCCGCACCGCTCATTGCACGGCTCTTTGCGCGCAATGTACGACGCACCGTCAAGTGATCGCAGCGACTACATCCACACAACCTATGCATGCACACATCACACATACTACATTCCTTCAGCGTCATTGGTGCTTGGTTTGTGCGTCATCACAAGACCCTTTTTGCTATGTTATATGCTCGTCCGTTGGCGTAAAGTGCATGTTATAAATGACATTTTTGCAGTAAATATGACTGTCGTTTGTAACATCCACACACAAAATCACGACCACCAAAATGCTGCGCCACGTTTACAGCACGGCAGCTGCCACGGCCGCTGCTGCGGTGCGTGCACCCGTGCGAGCCGGCACTGTTTCGCCTCGCCGCGCCGTGCCAGCGCACATTGTGCGGCCGCCGTATGCGTCCAATGGCGGCATGTCGAGCTTCCAGCCATTCATTCCGATCTTGGACAGCGCGCAGCAGCAGCGGCTGCGTGCCGCGTGTGCGCTCGCGCGCGACGTGCTCGCGTTCGCAGCAACGCTCGTACAAGTCGGCGCGACGACCGACGCGATCGATGCGCTCGTGCACGACGAGATTGTGCGGCAGAACGCGTACCCGTCGCCACTCAACTACGGCGGGTTCCCCAAGTCGCTCTGTACATCCGTGAACGAGATCGTTGTCCACGGCATCCCCGACTCGCGGCCGCTCATGGACGGCGACATTGTCAACCTCGACGTCTCAGTCTTCCTCGACGGCTTCCACGGGGACACGTCGCAGACGTTTGTCGTCGGCGACAGCGTCGATGCAGTCGGTCAGCGGCTCATCGCCGTCACGAACGCTGCACTCACGACTGCGATTGCAACGTGCTGCAAGCCACGGAGCCGATTTGCGTCGATCGGCGCATGCATCGAGGATTTTGTGACAACCGAAGGCTTCCGCGTGAACCGCGAGTATACGGGACACGGCATCGGTCGCGAGTTCCACGCGTTGCCATTCATCTTGCACCATCGCAACAGCGAGCCAGGGTACATGCTCCCTGGCATGGCGTTCACAGTCGAACCAGCAGTGTGCGAAGGCAGCGCCGAGGTGCGTGTTATTATTGCATAGGGTGATGCCTATCAAGTCGTTTGTATGCGATGTCGTTTGCGTTTTTGCTCATTTTCGGAACATGTTTTGTTATATGCGACTCATGTTATAAATCAGGTCGACCACTGGGACGATGGCTGGACAGTTGCAACAGTCGATGGCAAGCGCTCGGCGCAAGCAGAGCACACGGTGCTGATCACAGCGGACGGCGTCGAGATCCTCACATAAGCGCAATGAAATACAGCCGATCGTTTTGATATGAGTCCCTTCCTATTTGCCTACTATATTCGATCGCCGATACAAACTCCAAATCTACCGCTTCGGTCCTCCTGTCAGTGGCGGAAAGAACGGTACTTGGAGCTTCGTGTCGATCGGCATGAGCGTTCGTAGTGCTGCATCATCATCCTCACTCGTTGCCGCCTGTCGCTGCTCGTTCGCTGCTGCGATGCTGAGCCACGCGAGGCTGTAATACGAGTGCATGACGTCCGGCATCGTGTCGCGATACTTGGAGATCCCACCGAATGGAAACTGACACGACAGCACAAATGATCGACAACTGGCGACATCGACAAGATCGTGGAGCCCCAACAGATCGAGCGTCGCGCCGCTCCAGAATGCGTAGCACGTGTCTGGCTCTTTGTTCACGCGACCTTGGAAACCGCTGTTGCGTTGTTGGCGAAACACGAGCCACTGCACGAGCGCGCGCTGGTCAATGCCGAGTTGCAGCGTTCGATTTGCGAGCGCGAGCGACGCGACGGCGCAAAACACAGCGCCCGCGTGGCTCTCGGTCCCGGGTGCAATCCCAATTGCGCCATCGTACGTCTGCATGTATGTTACAAGTGACCGTGACATATGTTACAAGTGATCATGGAGATGTTACAAGTGACATCATGACATAAGATATGTCGGTACGACAATAGGTGTTACAAGCGACATATATGAGGAAGTATCAAGATTACATATGTCATAAGCAACTTGCTGCTTCCCACCCGATAATACACAATCGAGCAGCACGTACGACACACGAGTTGATGTAGCGCACGACTGCTGTCAAGTCGACGCCGCTCCAGTCGTCCAGCAAATACGAAATCGCACTTGCGCAATACACAAACCGCATGTCTTCTTCCGATCCGTACGGCAGCGACGAGAAACTAGCGCGATACCATGTCAGGTACAGCCATCTACTACGTATAAACGACACGTCGTACCTGCCACTCGATGGATTCTGGAGATGCCGCAATGCGTTGATCACTGCAGGTTTGTTCACGCGCTGCAAGTCGTCGCCGAGCGTCCGTAAGATACAGAGCGCAGCGTACGTCGACGAGATGTTGCTCGTGTCGTACGGTGTGCTGCTGTAGTCGCTCTGTCGTGCGTTTCATGGCAGCAGCAACACATGAGCGAGGTGGCGTGACGCTATCGTCTATTGTCTATTGATGAAAACGTACGGGGTCACAGGCGAATGCGCAGCCCATGAACGGACCACCGCGAAAGCCACAGTCACTTGCGTTTATAGCTGCATGCAAAAGACACATAGAATGTCGGTGAGCACATGTGCATACGCTACAAAAAGCGACAAGATGACGACGAGTTCGTACAGCGGTCGTGCTTGTCGGGATGTACTTGGAGCGAGTAGATCCACTCGATGATCTGCGACTTGTCGACGCGGTCGAGCTCACCGAGCACTGCGAGTCCATGGACGCAAAAGTACGCCTACGAGCGCACATGTGTGAGCAACATGATAACACTGAATGGTCAGTGGCATCACATGTGGTACGTCATAACGCACCAGCACGACGCGGTGCACGTCCTGCGACGCATATGGCTCTGGGAGCGAGCGCAAGTGCTTGAGGAAGAAGCTCGTGTGCAGCTCGCGCTCCAGCTTGGTCGCCATTGCAATGATACGAGCGTCACGCAGCACGCAACACGCACGTCGAAGTCGCTCAACTTTCACTTTTGTGAAAATGTGGACATGAAATCGCTTGCAAGATAAATCAGCAAAAACAAAAACCACTTGATTTCACTAGGACACAAGAGTGAATGTATGATGCAAGCACAAAAGTGTATTTGTCCGCAACGACTTCATTTCCTGCACTATTTTGTCTCTATTCACACTGGAACACTGCAGTCAATGGCGTCGATGGTGCAAAGCCGGTTTCGTCGTCCAGTTGGTTCTTCACGACGTAGTCAAACTTGACGTTCATCAACCGCTGGTTGTCCGCACGACGCGCAACGACGATCGTCCCTTCGACGACGTCGCCATCGCAGACTTGAATGGGCGGATACAACGGAAACACTTGCTGCCCCCAGTGCGTTGGCTGCACAAATGGCGACGTCGTGAGCGTCACGGGCGACTGCGCAGGGTGCTCTTGACTGCCGTGAAAGTCCGTATCGAACCACCCAGCAATGCCACCGAAACGCGCCATTGTTGAGATCGTAAATGCGAATTTAGCGCCGTCGACACCTTTGATTTCGTCCAACGTGCAGGTTTTCAAGTCCCACTTGGCGATCTCGACTTCGTCGCCAATGAGGTCCGAGGCACTCAATTCCGCCCACGCCGACGTCCGGAGCGAGTATTGTTCCTGTTCTTTCTTGAACGCACTCCCCAACACGCTCATATCGACGCCCCACTCGGTCTTTGTCCGATCGACAAAGTGGCGCCAACTGTCCATTGCGCCTGAGAATTCTGAAAATCGCTTCATACTATCGGCTTCGTTGCTCATGGGTGCGATCGACATCGATGCATGCGACGGGAACATCGCACCGTCCGGCTTGAGCCACCGGTCGCGTGCGAGCAACACGGAGTCAAACATCGACTCGCGCAAGAGAAAGTACCCCATCCACTCGGAGATGATCACGTCGACTTGCTCTGGGAGCTCGACGTCTTCGATCTTGGACTGAATGACGGTCACGACATGGTCCTGGCCGTTCGCTTTCACGACCTTGCGTGCCTGGACCGCAATGTCCGTCGCTTCCACCGCATACACTTTGCGCGCACCGGCTTGTGCGGCCCAGATCGCGAGGATCCCACTGCCCGTGCCAACGTCCAAGACGACTTTGTCCTGGAAGTGGTTCGGGTTGTTGAAGATCGCGTCGCGGTAGCTCTGCATGCGCAAGTCGTCCGTGAGCATCTGCTTCTGGTGGTAGATGTACGCGTACGTGCAAAAGTAATTCGCAAAGTCCGAGCTCGCTTCGAACGCTTTCTTCTGTTCCGGAGCAATGTCCAGTGGCGTCGTCTGCGTCGTCGTCGGTGGCTTTGGCGACGCACTGCCGTCCATGTTTGTGTCTGCGTGTGCGCTCATCGTGCTGTGTGTGTGAGGGTGTGTGATGGTGTGTGTGTGTGTGGCGGTGTATAGGCGTGGAGAGGCGTGTGTGCTGCGTACGATGACTGCTAGACGGACGACGAGAGCTGGACTGACGACGACTTGCGTGCGCTGGGCGTGTAGCTATTTTCTGTTTGTCTGACAACGAGCCAAATTTGAATGGCGTTGAGATTTTTTACTTTGGAGTGAAATAAATAGATATAAATAGTATTGCTTGTGGACCACATGAACAACTCGACATCAACCTCGCAAACACACAAGTCACAAACATGGAGCCATCCAGCAGCAACAACGCGCTTCGTCGCGACAACGACGCGAATGGCAGCATTAAAAGCAGTCAACACGAACACGTTGTCGAGACAACGGAGCTGCAGCACGCATTCCGGCGACTCTGCATGGACTACGAGGAGCTTCTGGACGAAACGACGAACGGCACGCAGCCCGTCGACGAGCGCATCGGGCTCGCGCTCTTCAAGATCGACGAAGCGTGCGGCGTGACGGACCTCGTGCGCGCCGATGCTGAGGTCGCACAGGAGCAGATCATGGACGCTTTGATCGGCAACTGTCACGAACTCGAGGACATCTTCTTGCGCATCAACATCATGGAGGTGTGCGTCAATAGCAAGAGTACAGGTAGATAGAACGAGCAGCTCTTGGACTGACACATGCCGCCGTTTGTCGCACTATTCTCGCCCTGTCGACACGTAACGATACGACACAGCGCTTCGTTAACAAAGTGCAGGAGACGACACGGGAGCTCGAGAAGCGCGTCGACAGCATCAGTCGCGCCGCCGATCCAGTGTTCAACGCCAACTCGGTCTCCAGTCTGTTGCGCTCGTTCTCCAAGGTCTGTCTCTATATCTATCTGCTTGTCTATCTGCTTCTCGGTACATCTAGTCGTTTACACTGCGTCTCTGTCCCTGCTTGCATCGACTACGAATAGCGCGTTGGAGCCGAGTCGATGCAGTCGCCTGCACCTGCTGCAGGACTCAAGTGGGAGCCCCTGGCGTTTGACTTTAGCGCCAAGGAGCTGCTGCCACGGCTCGATAATGGCGACGCCCGTGAACTCGGCGTGTCGATCTCCTCCTCGTCGACTGCGCCACCAGCAGCGCCAAAGGCGTCGATCGCATCGTCGTTGCTGTCTGCGCTGGGTGACATGCATCCACATCAGCAGCACGCACCGAGTGGGATGCACCCGACGCAAATGCAACATTTGTACCAGTGAGGACCGAACAAGTGCACCCAACTAATTTTGATCTTGATGTTTGTATGCGCGTTTTAATTTTCAATCGTAAAAATATTGATGTTGCATATTATTTTCTACTTGTATTTTCCAGTTGCCAAAAACTAAAACTACGACAATCATAATGGATGTCGCGTGGCACAACTTCTCGCTCATTGATGCGACCGACGCAACGCTTACGGCTGCAGGCGCCGCGTTGCTAGCGAACGATCTCGCAGACGAGCGACTCGTAGTGCTGACGTTGCTGGGCTCGCCATCGACCCAGCGTGAGCGCGTTCGATTTGTAGCACAGCTGCTGCACGTGTCGGACAATGCGCTCGCTGCAAACACACCACGCAGCAACAGCAGCAGCAGCGAGAGCTCTGCGACGCTCGTTGCGAGCGTGACGTACGTCGAAGACGACTACTGCGTGCTCGTACTGGACGTGAACGCTGTGCCAGATACACCAGCGTGGCGCCTCGTCGGCGCGCTTTGCGCACTCTCGTCCGTCGTTGTCACGTGTTTGGACGACAGCAACAGCAGCACAAGCAGCAGCAGTGATGACTGGCTCAGTGGCGCCAGCGTTACCAACACAAACAGTGCTGACTGGACGCCACCGGCGCTGTTATTGCCGCTCGCGTCGCTGCTCACGTCGCTGCTGCGCGACCACGCAGCAACGGACGTCGACGAGCTCACGCCGCAAATGCTCACGCTCGACTTTTCCTCCAGCGCAGCATCATTAGCGCTGTCTGCACCCTCGATCAATTCGTCAGTGCAGACTACGAACGACAGCAGCCAGCAGGACGCAGTCGCACAGCTCCTTGCACGCAAGCACGTCGGCCGTGCGACGCGTACCGCAGCGCTCTATGCCGCTGCAACAACAACAACTGCAAACAATCCATTTGCGTTCATCCTACAACTGTGCACCTTGCGTGTGAAGTGCATGTTTACAGTCGACCTCACGGGCTCGATCCTGCAGCAATTGGTGCAGTTCCTCACACACGATGCGACCAATTTGGACCCAAACGATCCGCTGGATCTCAGCGCTGCGTGGGACGCAGTCGTCGAACGCGCCTGTAGCGCCGTCGCTGCCGATGCACTGAGTACGTACAGCGACTGCCTCAGCGCAGCTGCACGCGAGCAGCCGCCACTCGAGCGCACAGCGTTTGAGACGTTGCATACGGAACTCGAACGCCTGGCACTCGACGTCTTCCACAATGGCACACGTCTGTTTGCTGCCTCCAGTGCATCTGCTGCCTGCAAACGCAGCGTGCGCCATACGCTCAAAGCGTCGATTGAATCCACGCGCGTGCGTGAAATCGCAGTGTTGGATACAAATTCCAAGTTGTTTTGTGAAACTGTCGGTGCAAGTTTGTGGCAAGAAATCGTTGCAACAATTGCAAATGACGACAAATCCACTTTTGCGCAAGTACAAACTGCACTTGCAACATTTGATACAATGTATTGTAAAAATGCACGCGGGTCCGCACGCGATGCGGTGCTGTGTGCGTTCTACCGCGACGATGCACGCGCTGCGTTTGCACAGCTCGAAGCGCGCGTGACGCAGCGCGTGAGCGACGCGCACCTGCAGTCGCGTCGCGACGCATTGGAAGCGGAATTTGCGACCCAAAAAGAGTTGCTGGTCGCACACTTTGCGCAGCAGGAAGCGCAGCTTCGCGCGAGCGTCGCCCGCGAGCACGCGGCGCTCCACAAGATGCACGACGCACGCAATGCGCGTGTGCGCATCGACGAGAGCGCAAACAAACACGCGCGCGAGCAATTGGAGGAGGTGGCGCGTTGCAATAGCGAATTAGAGAGCCGCAACGCAGCGCTCGAGCAGATGCTTGTCGACAGCGACGCCCAGCGCGCTGCTTTAGCGCAGACCGTGCGGTCGCTCGAGCATTCGGTGCAGCTCGAGCTGACGAGTCGCGCAGAGCTCGTGGAGACGCTCGCAGCGACGATCCAGAGCGCGGAAGCGAAAGAGCGCGTGCTCGCAACGACGATCGACGACTTGCAGCACGAACTGGGCGAGAAGACGTTTCGTGTCGAGACCGAACTGCACGAGCAAGCGCTGCAATTGCGCAAGACGAGCGAGGTGAGTTGTGTGTCTTGTGTCCAGATTGTCCAGATTGCCCGCTGTATGTCCAGATTGTTCACTGGTTATTTTGATATTGTTGTAGGAGAAAGACGAGCTCCAGAAGAAACTCAACGAGTTTTTCCTCAAAGTCACAGCACTCCCAGCTGCGCTCCAGCAACAACTCTTTTGTGCCAATGACGATGCTTTTGATAGCAATAGCGACATCAATAGCGAGCCGCCCGTCGTGCATTTCGCAGACGCACTTGCAGGGTTCATGAGTCACTAGCACGTTTTGCAAGTCGAACTGTTTTGTTTTGCGTAGATGAGAACAAATCATAGTGCATGTTAACTTGGTCAAGAATGACGCTGCTCACGCCGTCGTCCTTCGCGAGCTTCACCTTGCGCTTGTGTGCAGCTGCACTCATCTTCATCGTACTCTTGCTATCGTCGTCGGCCATCAGGATGGATTTCACTCTGATTTGCGACTAATTTGACTATGCCAC
>JAADXH010000297.1:0-27203 GCA_023337595.1 Globisporangium camurandrum
CTGTTGCAGCGCTCGTGCCAGCGACATAGACGTTCGAGTCGCTGCTCGTATCGACTGCGATCGATGCGCAGTCGGCGTCGCGCGCGACGCGCACATCGAGCACCGAGCGCCAGAGCTGTTCGCCACGCTGCGTAAACTTGGCGACAAACACTGCAGCGCGTGCGCCCGTCGTGGACGTGGACGTATCAGCAGTGCAGCCGGCGACGACTACACGACCAGTGTTGTCCATTGCTGTCGCGGTCGCACGATCCAGCAGTGCCAGTGACAACTTGAGCTCCATGCGCGCTGCATCCGCGATGCTGCTACCGACACCTCCAAGCTGCGTTGCAACGATGCAAGCGACCCACAACATCGTGCAGCCAGCGCTGCTTGCGTGACTGCAACATCGTCGTCGCCGCCATCGCCGATGACGGTGTCCATTCTGTCGCGTAGACTCAAACGTCGGCGGCGACTGCTGCTGAGTTGACGACAGCATCCGCGTCATGCGCGTTGTCGATGGTATCACACACGGAGTCGCATCAGATGCAGCAGAACAAATTGAACTGTTGAAGCGGCCATGTGGTGGTTCGAGATGTCCTGTTACGATATCGCTTGGTTTACTGTACCTCCTACACAGCCCAGACTGACGCTGTTCCTCTTTGCAAGCATTCAACAAGCGGCGAACGACAAACAACAATGTTGTCAAACATGCAGAATCTATAAAAGCACTGAGTATGCGTTCTCCTGTCCTCCATCTCACTGCTCACTGCGTCGTCCTCTCTACTCGAACCACCGCTCGCGCGCGTTCTCCACCGCACTGTCGTCTTTCTTCCCCTTCTTTGCGCTCTTGTCGCCAAAGATCTCGCGCTTGTAGTTGCGCACCATTGCGTCAAACGATTCTTCGACTGCAATCTCCTTGGCTTGCTTGCGGTCCTTGCGCGACGGCAGAGCTTTCACGGCCTTGTTCTTCTTTGCCGCCGTTGCAGTCGCTTCCTCCCTCTTGCTCTTCTTTGCCGACCGCGCCACAGCGACTGGAGTAGAAATGCCGTCCGTGTCGCGCTTGCGCTTTGCAGCGACCGGCTTTGCGGCTTTCACAGGTTTCTTGACACCTGCGGTGCTGTCTTTATCGCCGCTCTTCTCGAGCTCGCGCGCTGCCTTCGCTTCGCGCTGACGGACATGGCGTGGTTTTCGTTCGGCCTTCTCGTAGGCTTCGCCACTTGCTTCACGCAGTGCGCGCTCCTCTTCCCGGCGCTTCGCAGCATCCTCCTGACGTTTCTTCCGCAATTGGAGCTTCCCGTGGTTCTCCAACGCAAACTCGACGATCAAGCGCGACTTGAGGCTGCCGTCACTGCTGCCGCCCTTCGCGTTCCCAGCTGCAAACGACGTGTACGCCGGGTTGTTGTTCACCATCCGGAGCGCTGCGAGCGCGTGGACGTGCTCAGCAAACTCGACAAACCCGTAACCGCGCGACCGCGGCTCTTTGCCGGCCTTCACGTCCTCGGTATCGCGCACGACCTTGGCCATCTTGACTTTCACGGCCACGGCATCGCGCGTGGGCAGCAATTCCAGTTTCACTTCCGACCTGTCGACGTTTTTTGCTTGCACGCCTGCAATTGCGGCATCGTGGAACAATTGTTTCAATTGTTTGTCGGCAATTGTGGTGCTCAAATTGCGCACCGACAATCGCAAGGGCGACACAAAATACATCGGATTTTTCAACTTTTCTTTCTTTTCGCGAATCGCACGTTTGCGTTTTTCAATATCGACGGGTGGCAATTGCAACTCGTCATTCGCAACCTTGTTGACGTTGATCGTGCCTTCGTACGCAAGGTACATGTTGCGTTTGTCTTTCTGACGCCGCTCGTTCGTGTTGAGCGTCGTGAGGCGATCGGCGTCAGCCTTTGCAACGGCCCGCGACACCGACAGCATCCGACCGTCCAACTCCAACGCGTCGCCGTCTGCGAGTGCTGACAACGTGAACTGGTTCGTCGGCTGCGCCTGTTTCTTCTTGTGCTTCTTGTTGTGTGCAGCGGCTTCGCGCTCGGCGGCCAACTGCCCGCGTTTGAGCACCTGGTCAGCGACGGCAGCGTCGACGAACCGAACGAACGCGACGCCTTTCGACAACCCCGAGCCATGATCCATCACGATGCGCGCATATTCGACCGCACCAAACGTCTCGAAGAACGCTTTCACGCTCTCGTCTGTTGCTTGGAACGACAAGTTGCGCAGAAACAGCGTCCGGTACCGCTGCGCGTCGGTATCGACCTTGGGTTGATTGTCTTCCTCTTCCTCCTCCTCACTGTCGTCGGCAGTTTCTTCTGCAGCGTCGTCCTCGTCGTCAGACCCCATCTCGAGCTCATCGCCGTGTGCTTCCTCCTCCTCTGCGTCCTCATCGTCATCGCCATCGCCCTCTTCCTCGCTCTCGTCGTCGTGCGTCACCTCCAAACGCTTGGCAGCAGCAAGTGCTTGTTGCTGCTGCTCGACGTACTGCGACTTGGCGAGCGCATAGTCGACAATCATCGCACGGCCGCGCACTTCGGCGCCATTGAGTGCTGCAATTGCGTTACGTGCATCCGCAGCGTCGCGGAACTGGACAAACCCAAACCCACGACTCCGTCCGAGCGTCGCATCGTTGTCGTCGTCGTCGGCACTCGGCATACGCACGACGCGGGTTTCAAAAAGCGGCCCATGGACGGCAAACGTCTTCTCCAAGTCACTGTCGGTAGTGTCAAAGTGCAAATTGCGCACGATCAAGCGCAGCCCTTCCGCTGCATTCGCAATCGTTTTTGTCTTTGTCTTTGCTTTTGCGTCGGTTGCACTTGCAATCACAGCATGGGCACCCGTTGTTTCCGCCAAGCTCTTGACGCTCAATGTCGTGCCTTTGAAAACGTGGTGATCTAATTTCGCAATTGCTTTTTGCGCATCTGTAATTGTTGCAAATGCAACAATTGCAACCTGTTTGCCGGTTTGCACCTCGGGTTGCAATTTGATTTCGATCGGTTTTGCAATCTTGCGCACTTTAATTGCAATGTGTTTTTGGGTCACGTCGGCGCCAATACCAAAGATTGCAATCGTCTTGTCCTGCGGCTTTGCAGCCTCCAACTTGCGCAATTCGACTTGCCGCAAAAACTCGCGGTGGGCACGTCGACGCGTGTTCCGGTCGCTCTGGACGTGGCCATCGGCACCGATCTTGGGGGTCACAGCAGCGTAGTCGGGACCTGCTGCAAGCAGTGCTTCGGTTGTTTTCGGACGCACTGGTTTGACGGCAGCAGCAGCTGGCGCTGGTGCTTTTGCAACGACTGCTTTGACGGGCGACTCGACGTCAACGTGCGCTGTCGTCTTGTCCTTCTTCTTGTCTTTCTTCTTGTCCTTTTTGTCCACAACGACGTCCTCATCGTCGACACGCGTGTCCTTCTTCTTGCTCTTCTTGTCTTTCTTGTCAGTGCGTGCATCACTTGCGTCAGACGCAACAGCTGCAGCTGAAGCATCAGTGCGGGTCGTGTCGAGTGCAATAAAGTCGTCCGACTGGTGGCCCGTTGACGTTGAGGCTGCTGCTTGTTGTGCATGTGGCTGCGTCTTCTGGCTCTTCTCCCGCGCAATCTCTAGAGTGAAGCAAGCGACAAGGAGCGACACATGAGTACGCAATCTGGCAATTGCAATCGGATACAAAAGCACACACGAGAGCAACAAACGTACCGAGACGCATGCGACGGCCCTGGAACTCGTGGTCGTTCAGCTTCTCGACTGCGTATTGCGCGTCGCTTTCAATCGCACTGATAAGAGCAATCGATAGAGGCGTAGAAGCATAGAGAGCCATGCACAAGAGTGACAGAAGTTAGTGACACTGGTCGGTGGTGGTTACTGACGGCAGAGCAACAACTTGGTGCGCATGCCGACAACAGAGCACAGCAGCACAGCAGACAAACATACAATCGGATGAACGCAAAGCCGCGGTTCATCATGTCGCTCTTCTTCTTGCCCTTGTCTTTGATGACATCGACTTTTTTCACCGGCCCGATGTCGCCAAACACCTGCTCGAGCTCCTCTTGCGTCACGCCGTACGGCAAGTTGCGCGCAAACACAGTCGCCATGGTGTGTATGTGTGTGTGTGTATGCTGCTGCTGTGCAAAGTGTGGTGTAGGTGCTGCTACGGCTGCTGACGGACGGACACTCGCGACGTGGAGATCGATCGCGATCGCAATTTGTTTGCTGCGTTTGTTGTTTGTTGTTTTGAGCACCAAAAGACGTCAGTCACTCAAATTGGTGGTTCTCGCTTGGTTGACAAAATTGTTATTTATATATGTGAAAAACATACATTGTAGTACAGATGCTGGATGTTATATAATCAAATATTATGTGCAACAAATGCGAGAGTGAGGACGAGAGTGAGGAAGACAGAGACAACGAGAGCAGAGCAGCATTGAAATAGGAGGTAGACCTCAGCCCGACAACGAGCCTGACGGTTGTGTACATGCAGCAGCACAAGCCTCTTGTCCGCACAAACAGCAGCACATCGGACCAAGAGAGACGTAAAAAGACGTATACAGATGCATTTTGATACAGCAAGGAAGCGTTCATGTGTGTGTGTGTGTGTGTGCGTAAGTGGTTCTAAATAAACAGTCGATCATGGCTCGCAATCCGCAAAGGCGCAACGTCTCTCCTACTGCGCGCCAGTCGCGGCCATTCCCAAGATCCCAGCCATGTCTTCAGCAGCGTACCCCTTTGCGTTCTTGTTCCGCAGTCGCTTGTGGTACACGATGCGCCGCGAGAGCGTCGTGCGGACTTTTGTCGTTGTCTCGTCGCCGTCGTCCGTCACTTTCTTGCTCTTCTTGAGCGCTTTTTTCGCTGCGCGCTTCTTCTCTTTCTTCAGCTGCTTCTTCGCTTTCTTCTTCTTCGTTGCGTCGCTTGCGTCACTGTCGCTCGCGTCACTATCGTTGCTGTTATTGCTACCGTACGACTTGTTGAGCGTCTTGAGCACGTCAGCAAAGCTCGTTGCGGTCGAGGACCAGCCCTGGACTTCGGCTTCTTTGAGGCTACAACCAACGCCGAGGTTCTCCGACCGCCGGGCGATCTTGACGTGCGTTGCTTGGCCCTGGAGCTCCTTCCCGACACCTTTGCCAGCCGCCCAGCCCATTTTCACGAGCATCTTGTAGCCAAACTTGGACGTGTCGGCCGCCCACGCCATGTTTTGCGTCCCGCCGAGCGCGACCAGCGTCTGACCGGCGTCGGCAGCAGCAGGTGCAGTGGCGGTGTCGACGTCAGCGCTTGTCATTGTGGATGTGCGTATGGGTGTGGCGTACAGGTGCGTGAAGCGTGAAGAGATGGAGAATATAGAGAGGACGAGGACAACGCCACACACGCGCAAGCACAAACGACTGTGACTTGCTTCGTTGCTGCAAAAATGCAATTGTGAGTTGCTTCGCATCCAGTCACCAAACAAATTGAAATGAAACATTTGCAATAATTAAATAGGCAAACAGAAAATGTACGAACGTTGCCACATTCCTAATATTTTGTGTTGCAACAGAGTGATCATGCAACTCTGCTCTCACGTCGACACCCATGTCTAGAACCCATGGTACTCCTTGACAAACTGCGCCAAACGTGCTTCGAGCGCTTGGCGGAACGGCGACTGGGCGTTCGCCAAAGCTGCATGGAGCGCCTTTCCACCTGCCGACGTGTAGCGCGTCGGAACGATCGCTTCGACGTCAAACGCACGTACGTCCGCGTCGGAACTCACATCTAAAAACTTGAGGTCGCCGTCGATGCGCTCGCCATTTTCGAGCTCCAAGACGCACGCGAGCGTGAATGCAAAGTCAAAGATGTACCGCTTTGCGCCACGCACGACTGCGATCGACGCGTCGCCCGTGACGTCGCGCACTGCGCCAGCCGCCACGACGCCTGCGGTCGAAGCATCACCAGTGGTGGGCGTTGCAACGCCAGTGAATAGCGACGCAAACTGGCTCTTTGCCCACGTCGTCATGTCGCGCTCTTCAAACGTATTCCCAACATTCCACGCTGAGCCGCCGTCGACATTCTTGATCTAATATTTGTATATTTATATAGTATATAGTATTAATATCATGACACAAAAAGTGCACACTTCACAAAATGCCACCCAATAACAACACAATCTCCACCATTCACACAGTTCACGCACCTGCACTGCATTCACATCGTGGACTTTCTTGGGCGCAATGTCACCAATCAATTGCTTCGCTTCGGCCGTCAGTTCGTTGTTGAAAAACGTCGTCACGCGACCGTCGGCGAGTTTCTTGTAGCCACGCACAGCACCTGCAATGCGCTCGTCGTCGTCGTCGGTATCGCTCTTGTCGGCCGTGTTATTGGCAGTAGCTGCTGGCGCTGTGGACGCTTCGTTTGTAATCGCAACACGCGTGACCGTCTTGTGGGTGGACGCTGTTGCTGCTGCTGTCGATGGCGCTGCTGGCGTCTCGCGTTGCTGCTTGGAGAGCGCATCGACTTGCACCAACAGCGTCGCGACCGATTTGTTGCTCGGCTCGAGCGTCTGTGCCTGTTCGAGTGCTGCGCGCGCGTCGCGGAAGCGCGTGAGCTTACTCAGCGCCTGTGCGCGGCGGAAGAAACCCTTTGCGTACGTTGGCGCGAGCGTAATGCACGCGTCGGCGTCAACAAGTGCTTGTTGCCACTTGCCCATCGATGCGCGCGTCGCCGACCGATTGGCCAACAAGATGTGCTGGTTGTCGAGCGACTCGCTGCTCCTGTCGTTCAGCTCGATCGCTTTCGAGTACAGTGCATCCGCCTCGTCGTAGCTCTTTTGCTGGAACGCCGTGTTCCCGCGCCGCTTGAGCTCGTCCACGAGGCGCACGAGGCTCTCGCGGTCGCTCGCAAACGCATTCAGCACGTCCGAGTGCCGGTTGAACGGCAGGTTCTCGCCGCCAAACATGCTCATGTTGGTTGTGTATTGCTGTGAAATGGATCGATCGCGTGTCTGTCACGTGTGTGAAAATGCCGGTCGCGTCGTGCTCGTGCTCGCGGTGCCAAACTGCTTGAAAAGCGCGCTTGGCTTGGCCAATGACGCAGTGTGCGTTGTTGTCAGGAAGCTCTTGACATTCGTTTTTTGCTAAAAACGACTTTCGAGAATTTTCGACTGCGATAAAAACGATTTATTTTTCTAAAAACGAGTCGATTGACAAGGTTTTTGAAAAGCTAAAATGGTGTTGATCACATCACAACAAAGGCATGGCGACATTAGGTACGGCAATGGCGACATTCTCAGATTATCAGATCTGAAAAACTGAGCTCGAAAACAAAAGAAGCAAACGATCGACATGGCATGGAGCGAAGCAGACGTAGAGATGCTCAAGTCTATGTGCCACGAAGTACCGACTCCAACGTGGAAATCGATGGCAGATGCGCTTGGTCGGCGCGCGAAGGCTGTCGAGAAGTTCGCGGCGCGGAAGGGCATCGCAAAAGCAGATGAGAGAGTTTGGTCTATTCGAACATATTTATATTATATATCATATTATATATCGTATACTTTTATTGAATTTTACCTCGACGAGCTTGAGCGATGCCTAGCAACTTGCGAGCAAGCGTTGGACGAAAAGAGCAAGCCAACGAGGCTCGAGCGCGCGAAATCGAAGATCTCATCGAGCGCGGTGTCGAGGAACAGCTACGGCAGTTGGGCATCCCTTCAACAGTGTCACGGTCGAGCAGATAGCCATAGTGAGTTTGCATAGTCGAACATATATATATATATATATATATATATACCGTATATTTTTATTGAATATATACTTAATGGAATTATGAAATAGTATTTCGTGCGAGCATGCTAAAGTGAGACTGCTTGGGCGATAGAGAGTACTGCGAGAGTAAGATACAAAGATAGCTATTGCTGCAAGTACTGTAGAAACATCCACCAACTCAAAACGCACTACACTATTGCTGGGTGTTTATCCTCTGCATCGTCCTGTGTCGACTGGTCATTTTTGTCGTTCTTGTCGTTCTTGTTTGCCAGTACGTAGAGCGTCATCGGATCTTCAACTGCAACGTACGCAACGTGCTGTTCGCTCGCATCCAGCAGCTTGGATGGCACCATGAGCACCGACGGTTGACTAGCGCTCGCAAACGTCGCGTAGATCCGTCGGGAACTTGCAAGCAGTGGATCAACGTGACGCTGGAATTCGTCAAACCCGACGCTGAGGAAGCTGAGTGTGAACGTCCCGACGCCGACGAGACCGCCGCCTGGAACGGCGTTCGTATGGCCGCGCCACGTCTGCGCGCCAAAGAAACTCGTAGCAAACTGCCAGTCGCGAATGCAGTAGAACGGCAGCGAGAACGACCGATACGCCGTGGGCTGCTGTGCTGCGTCTGCGACAAACACGATGCGGTATTGCGAGACGTACACGCGGCCGTCGTGGCTGTAGAAGCAGCCGCCTTGGCCAGGATACCCGCTGCAGTTGCACACATTCATAGTAACATGCGTGAGCGTGGATGCAAGCAGTTACAAACACCCGAGACGGATCAACGTACTTGCCACTTTCGACGACGAGCTTCACGCGCGGCAGTGCAAAGAAGATACTCTCGTACGGCGAGACCAAATACGGCACGCCGCTCGCGTGCAACTCGACGTTGATGCTCATGCAGCTTGTTGAGATGTGTAAGTGGTGTGCTGGGCGTCGATGCGGTGTGTATGGGTGGTGTGGTGTGTAGCTGAGCAAACGCAAGTTGAATGTTTGGCCTTTGTAAGTACGGCATGACGTAGAGCACACGTGGATGTCATTACAGTCGTCACGACACACACACACACACAGGCAAGACGCACTCTGGCGTGTGCACATTCGCGTACTTAATTGTCGCTGATGAAATTATTTTGTCGAAATCGAGCATTTCACAAAATAAGTGCACCTTCCAAAGTGGGCAGACAACCAAGTAACCAACTTGAGGAAACACAAAGCATGACGAATGTTCGTGTGTTTATTCCGGTAGAGTTGAACGATGTAAGAGCGCGTGTGCAAGTGGAAAGGAGAGTGAGAGAAGCGAAGCAAAGCGTTCGCGACGGTGCCTACAAGTGCGACCTGCTTGCACGCCCGCATCATCAGCAGTGATGCGGAGACACCGGCTGTTTGGTGGCGTTTTGCATCCAAGCAGCACTCGATCTAACTCTTAGTCGTAGTCGTCCTCTTTCGACCACTTGGCGGGCGACCCGGGTCCTTTCGCGCCACTGCTGCTGCGCTTCGCATCCGCACACTGCGCTTTCGCATCGCTGTCGTTATCGTCGTCGCTCTTGGCGCCCGCCTCGTCGTCGTCGTCGTCGTGCAGCGCGTACGACTTCTTCGCTTGCGCGCCGCTGTCTTCGACAATGTACTTGTACTCGGCTTTGTTGTGCATGATGAGCTCGTCGCCGACAAAGTAGAAGCTGTCGGAGCTCGTGGCGTACGGATTCGCGACCATGTCGCAGATCAGTTCGTCGTCCAGCGGCGGCATCGCGTAGATCGCGTCCCACGTGTTTACGCTCGATGGGATGCAGAAGCCGAACGTAAAGTCGTAGCTCTTGACGATCTCGTCGCGAAAGTAGTGGCGCTCGATCATGCGAAGGCCGTGAACTTCGTTCGGACCAACCGCAAACTCGAGCTCAGTCTTGAGCGACGGCAAGCGCAGCACGTCTTCGGAAAACTCGTACCGGATCGTCCGGTACGCAGCGTCGCCCCGTGCCTGTGCGAGGTCGACTTTCGGGACCGCTCGACCGGCTGCTGCTGCTTGCGAAGTGGCGTTCTTGCCGATCTCGAAGATCGTGCGCTTGCTCGCGTAGTCTGAGATCGCAAAGTGCAGAAACTCAATCCCGTACGTGTTGGCGCTCACAGGGCATAGGAATGCTACAGGTGGCAAGGCGGTGGAGGAAGGAGGCAAGCGTGTTAGCGAGCAGATAAGAAGTGTGACTGCACGCTGCAAGACGTAACGCAGCTAGTGATGCTCTCAGCATTGCGCACGTCTAGTGTCAAAACGGCAACGACGTACACTCGGTCGGTGCTTCGAGCTCCAGCACGTCTTCCGGAGTGTATCTCTTTCGCGACATCGTAGCCCGGTCGATCGTTTGCGTCGCTTGCTTGCCTGGAAGCTGCTGCGTCTTGATCAACGTCTCGTCGTCGATGTGTTGAGCGATCGACGGCAAAGTACTAGAGCGTTTGGGGTCGTTGCTTGCGTCGGTTCGCGGAATTTGTCTATTTACTAAACACATAAAACTAAATCTATATAGCTGCTAGCAGTTTGTGTCTATTTACTAAACACATAAAGCATAAAATTAAATCTATATAGTTGCTAGCAGTTTTTGTCGTCTCGCAATCACAAACTTACAGCATTGATCTCTTCGCTTGACTTCTCGCTCGTGCCGACGACGACGTACGCGACGTTCGTGCACTGCAGCAAAACACACATCGTTGGATATATAGGCGTGCTTGGAGGGGCATCTCGTAACGCGCTGGATGAGCGACAGTGTGAGCGATCACGACGACGACGGCGCAGCAGCAGCGCTTATGACGCGCGACGGCAGTGCGAGTCGCACGTTTCACTCGATCTTCAGCGGCGCCATGCGTCCAGCAGACAGTAGTGACGACAGTCGCGAGCTCGAGCGCCACGAAGACGACTGTAGCGGTATTGAACGCAGCAGCAGCGAGCTCAAACTGCGCAGCTTCCAACAGCGCGACAGCAACGGCTACACGCACGTCGACGACATGGACGACGACATGGACGTCTGGAGCGACGACGCTGCGTCGCCGTCGCGTCACCACGAGAGCAGCGACAACAACAACTTTGCTGCAAGTGATCAACTGAGCGAGTCCGACGCAGCAATCAATACGAGCAACCGCAGCAGCAGCAGCAGCAGCAGTGCAGCAACTGCTGCGGCGTTCAAGACACCCGTACGTGTTTCTTCTTTTTGCATCGATTTGCGCCTTTACACTGACGCTTGTTTGTGATGACAGCATCGACGCTCGATGGAGCAATGGGCAGCAGAAGACGCAGACGAAGCCGATAGCGCAGAGAGTTTCAACGATTTGTTGCAAGCGAAAATCACGCAATTGGCGCTGGCGACGCAGACGAACGACACAATTGATATGAAACAACGAATAGCTACAGCCACTGGCGCGTCGTTGTCAGCCCCTGCGTCGCTGCGCATTGCGACAGAGCGACAAGCAACAGCAGCAACAACGCGTCGATCGAAAGTCCAGCGCACGACGACGTCGACTGCTGCAGCTGCTGCCAGTGGATCACCACCATCGGTCCGTCTGTCTGTCTCTCTCTCTCTCTCTCTCTCTCTCTCACACACTCTTTGCGTATCGCCTGTCGCATAGAGCTACTTGCGCAAACGCTCTGGTGGTTCTGCGGGTTCGCGCGACCACTCGCCGTCGCTTGTTTCGAAACTATGTGGCCATTCCACGACCGACACGAAGCGCTCGGCACGCGCTGTTGGACCAACGAGTCGCCGCGAATCGTCGCTCCCTCGATCTGCATCGACGAGCGCGATGCCACTGACGCGTAGCAGTCGATTGTCAGTAGCCGCAACAACAGCAACGACATCGTCCCGCAAGAGTTCGTTGGATGTTATGAGCGCTAGCGGCGTGCGCGTCCCACATCAACTGCAGCAGCAACATCGACCATCGGAAGCAGCAGCACTTGCGACATTGCCGCTTGCTGCGCAGATCGCACTCAGTGAAGCTGAAACAGTCCGACGGTTTCTATTGCGCGACCTCAAACACGTACGTGTGTGTGGTTGTGAATATGTGTCATCATGTGGGCTGGGTGGAAATACTTCATGATATGTGTACAATATGTTACACACAATTAATATAATACATCAATTCGCAGATGTCGATTGATCGCCTCGTCGCAGATGCGCAGCGCTTGCGGTTCCTCGAAACTGCGTACAACAATCAACAACAACAGCAACGACAACCGACGCCACCAGCGACTGACGACGCAACATCGCCACGAACTGTGTAAGAAGCGCTCGCCAGCTCCTATTTATTTGAATATATAATATATATTCCTACTGCCTATACGTTCCACATCATCTGTTCTCGACATCCAACTGCTGCAGCGTTGCAAGTGCAACTTCGTACGTTGCAAACGTCGAACTGTGCGTCACGACGGACTTGAGCAAACTCGGGAGCGTGCCTTTGTAGAGTCCCCTGAGGCCTTCGAGCCGCACAATCGCGATGAAACACGCAAGTGTCGAGTGGTAGTGCGGCAAGACGCCGTACGTCGCACAGCGTGGGACTTGGCGCATCTGCATGCGTTTCTTGACCGTATCGAGTGGATACACTGCTAGTTTCGACAACAATCCCGCAGCTGCGCCACTCCCAACGTACGTGAGCGGCAACACAAGTGCATGACCGCGCATGCGGTCGCTTAGCGCACGTTCAGTCACAATGCGGTTGAGATACGCGTAGATCCCAAAGCTCAGTCCCATGTACGGCGCAATCTGACACAGCGTCGCGCCCAAGCCGCTGTAGAAGCCAGCGACGCCGCGCGTGGCGAACGTGTGGCGCGCGAGGCTCGTGGCAGTTGGGAATTGCTTCGGCACGCCTTGGCTTGCGAGGATCGTTCGAAACAAGTCTAACGGATACGTCAATGCAGTTGCTGTGACGCCTGCGAGTGCGCCATTCAGTGTGTGGATCGCCGTCGGGTGGTTGGTGGAGACGCTCGAGGGCCACACGGCAGCAGCAGTGCTCAAGTGTTTGTAGACACCAAACTGGATCGCAGAGTACGAGACCCACAAGCCCGTGGCTGCCAAGTTGCCACTGTCGACGTGATTCATAATGATACGTGAGGGGAAACAGTGTGGGTGGATGTTACTGATAATACGAAACAAAAAGCGAACGCACCGCCAGAAACTCTTGAGTCCCTCTTCGCTGTGGATGCTCCGGAGCGATTGCGTGAGTGTCACGTACTTGGCGCCACTGTGCGTTGTAGTAGCAGTAGCAGCAGCGCGACGGGAGATTGGTGCTTGCTGGACCTGGAAGCTGTAGAAGCAAGCGTGCGAGTGTAAGTTGCTTGCGTTCGTTTGTGCTGATTGCATTCGAGCAGATCGACGCACCGGATCTTGATCAGATCTGCGATACATACATAGCAAGATGTGTCAGCGTGTTGCTGCTACAGCTGTGTGTTACAGAAAGTAGTGAGTAACATGCCGACAACGACGGACGTACCGAGTGGTGCAGCGATCATGCGCGTTGCACCTGATAGCGTGGCATCCACACACAACAAATCGCGTGAGCCACGCACGTAACAAACAGTGCAGAGTTGAAGACCAGGCATTGGTCGTACGTACCGCCAGCGATTGCGCCAGCAACAGCAGCTTGCGTCGACGTTGCCTCGTTGCCCATTAGCGGCTGCTACCGTTTTTGATTTGACCGTAAGTGCGGTTACACATTGGATTCGGGGACTAGATTTCTATCGTAACTCTTTTGAATAGTCGGGACTGGACACCTCACAAGAAACAAATGATGACTTAATTGCAGTATTGGCCGAAACGACCATGACTAAACATCAGAAGAAAAATATAATGACTTGATTGCAGTATTCGGCGAAACGCTAGTTGCTCCAAAATATACGCTGCATTTTATTATATTCGAAAAATACATTTTGTTTATTTGGAAAATGTGAGCTCTATTCTGTAGAGTGGATCGTAACACCTCGATGAAACATTTGTACGAAATACAGTACTGTAATGGAACGTACGTTGTCGTTCCGAAATTTATGACATACAATATGGCACGTCTAGTCCGACAGTACTTGATACTCTTGCTTCTTCGGGTCGACTGTCGCGTCGCCCACGCGCTGACGTACTGTTCGTCGCTCACTTCCGATAACAGCACTGCGTCTCGCAGTAGCGCGACTTCCGCGTGCTGCTCTGGCTTGTGTCGACGATGCCGACGATGTCGATGCGGCTGCTTTTGCTGCGAGCGCGTCATCGACGCGGAAGAGCAGCGACGGCGCGAGGATGACAAAGAGCACGACGCACGCGATGAGCAGATCGACCCAGACGCTCGATGGTTGTCGTTGTGTGCGCTTGCTTGCGCCATTTCCGCTGCCGCTGCCGCTCGCACTGCTACCACTACCGCTTGTACTGCTGCTGCTGGTAGTGCGTCGATGGATCGACGGATCGGAAGCCGCGATTGCTTGTATCACTGGCACGATAGCCGCCACAAGTAGAAGCGCGTGCACACGCATCATTACCATCATTGTTGCTGGGTTTTCTTTGTCGTTCGTGCACAAAAGGCAAGCTCCTTCAGCGTCGTTTCAGATGTATGTCTGTGTCTTGTCGTCCTCATTGGTTAGACCTGATAAACTGATCCACTCATGTTTCAGAGTCGGCGATATACATATTTAAAATTCAAAATGCCGTGTCGTAGGCATGAATATGAATGAAAAGTAGTGTCGTAGATATGAATACGAATGAAAAGCTGTGTCGTAGATATGGGTACACTTGCGCAAGGATAAAATCAATTGGGTAGGTTATTCGACAAGGATAAAATCAATTGGGTAGGTTTATCACTATCAACAGTGCAGAATGATTGCGATCTGCAAATCCACGCACATCAGGAACATCAACAGATCGTTGCTGCTTCACGCATGCGTAGCGTCCTTGTCGTCGCTGCTCGCAGCAGCAGCACGTGGCGCCTGCTACTGCTACTACTACTTGAAGTCACAGCTGCTTCACTGGCGCAGCATACAAACGTCGTCATTGCAGTCGGCAAGCGAGCGACGTGCGATGGATCCACGATGCTCTTGACGACGCTTGATGCTCTGCCGTCCAGCAACAACGCGCTGTCGCAGCTCGAGCGTGTGTATCCGAGCACACGTAGTTCTGCAACAGCGCCAAGTGCATCGCATACACGCTTCAGCTACTTGCGCTACAGCAGCAGTGCGCTGATCAACGAGCAGCAGCTCAGTGTCGCACACTGCGCGTGTCGTACACACGCTGCAAACGCAGCAACGCGCACTGGTGCAACGGTCCGAGAGCTCGCGCATGAGGCGCTTGAGCACTGTGCAAGTGCGCGCTGCGCAGTGCAGTGCATGGGCGACACTGCAGTCGCGCGTGGCGTCGAGTGCGACAACGACAACGACTCGGTTGTTGACGACGATGCTGGCGATTTTGTCATTGCTGCTGGTGCTGTCGTCGTTGCTGACAAGCGTGGCAACGTCTGGATCTTCCACGTCTGGCAGACTGCGAATACAGGTGACAACACTGTTGCGTGGGCAGCACAGCGCCTCACAGACGACCATGTTGCAGTCGTGACGAGCCACTCGGTCGTCTCGTCCGTCGATCCGAACGACCCCGAACAGTTCATGGCGTCCACGCGCAGTCATGTAACTGTGCAGCCGCTACTGCAAGCGCACGATGCATTTGCACACTGCATCGCATGGCAAGCGTTGCAAACGATCGTCGGGCTCCCATCGGACGCTGCAGTCGACTGCAGCAGCAGCAAACAACTTTACGACACACTGTTCTCGCTGCCAGTGCATTCGCAGCTGACACTCGACAACGCCATGCGGCTGCTGCAACCTCGTGCTGCTGCTGCTGCCAGTGTAGTGTTGCAAACCCACAGCGACCTGCCAGACGCACTCGGTGGCGTCCTCTGGCTCGGTGTGCATGCGAAATCAACAGCAACTGCGACGCTGTTTGTGCCGCTCTCGTGTGCGCAGCAGCGACTCTTTGACATACGCGAGCTCGCCACTGCGCTCGCAACGCGGACGCGACTGCTGCCAGACGACGACGTCGATCTGCTGCAGCGCGAAGCCGTGCGGCTCCACGCGCGCTGCGTGCGCACACTCGCGCTACTGGGCGACGTGCCGATGGTCGCGCGGCTGCTCGAGTGGGACTTGCACGCGTTCGCCACGCACGCTGTCGCGCAGCTCCATGCACCGAGCGTCACTAATGCGCAGGTGCTGCAATTGCACGTTGTCGCACAACACGATGCGCCGCGTCACCTATCGGCAGTCGCAGTCATTTTCGCGTCGGTGGTCGTCATGGCTGCTGGTGTTATCAGCCGCTGTCGCCGTCGCATACTTGCACGCCGTCATGGGTATCGGCGCTTTCAGGCTGCCACCACGTAACAAAAGAATCCAAAAAACGTTGTCGTCTATTATGTACGTGCGCTCTTCCCTACTGCTGCTGCGTCTCGTCGTCATCTATCATTCCCACCACCTACTCTCTATGAATCACAGAATCACATCCGTCCGTCTGCTATGCATACGCGCCAGTTTCTCTACTTGTTCTTGGCCGCCATGGCTTTCTCGTGCTCCGCGACCAGACGCTCCTGGACGTCGCGCGTCACGACGTCGTGCGTCTTGTACTCCATCGTGAACTCGCCCTTCCCTTGCGTCGACGACCGCAAGTCCGTCGAGAACCCAAACATGTTTTGCAGTGGCACGTCGCAACGGACGACGGTCGACATCTCATCGGCGTCGCTGCTGTTGATCATACCGCGACGGCGGTTGACTTCAGCGATCGCCGTACCTTGGAACTCATTCGGGACTTCCACCTCCACCGACATGACGGGCTCTAAAATACACGGCTCGGCTTTCATGAACGCCTGACGAATCGCTTGGACCATCGCAGACTTGAACGCAAGTTCGCTCGAGTCGACCGAGTGTGCTTGGCCGTCGTTGATGACGACGCGCATGCGCTGGACCGGGTGGCCGACGAGCCAGCCTTTCTGGACGGCCTCTTTCGTGCCTTTTTCACACGCAGCAATGTACTCTGGTGGAATCGCATTCCCAATGATTGCATTTTCAAACACGACGTCGTTTGTTGGACTTGCGTCATCATCTTCGCTTTCTAAAGGCTCAATGTACCCAACGACGCGCGCGTATTGACCCGACCCGCCACTTTGTTTCTTGTGCAGATAGTTGAAGTCCGCACGCGCACGAATCGTCTCGCGGTAATTCACTTGCGGTGCGCCAGTTGCGACTTCACATCCGTATTCGCGCTTCATGCGTTCGACGTAGATTTGCAAGTGCAACTCGCCCATGCCGCTGATGATCGTCTCTTTACTGTCGTCATCAACACGGACGCGGAACGTCGGGTCTTCTTTCTGGAACCGATTCAGTGCTTTCGAGAAACTCGCAATTTGCGTCTTGTTCGTCGGCGTCACGGCCAGCGACATGACGGGCTCCGGGACGTGGAGACTCGTGAGCGTAAACTTGCCGGCGTTCGAGTCACTGAACGTATCCATCGACGCACACTCGACGCCAAACATCGCAACGACTTCCCCAGCGCTGACTTCTTCAACGTCCTCCATCTCGTTCGAGTGCATTTTCACGAGCCGTGGGACCTTGATGCGCTTCATGTCGCTCATATTATAAATAAAGCCGCCGCGCTTGAGCGTCCCCGAGTAGATCCGCATGTACGTGAGTTGGCCAAACTTGCCTTCCTCGAGCTTGAACGCCAGCGCCAGGAGTGGCGCCGTTGGGGAGCACGGGACGCTCACCTGCTCTTCGTTCTGTGCCTGGTCGAGCGCAAAGTTCGCAACCTCTGCAGGCGACGGCAAGTACGACACGACGCCGTCCAGCAACGGCTGGACGCCGCGGTTCTTGAACGCCGAGCCCATCAACACGGGCACGAACGTATGCGCGATCGTCGCGCGGCGGATCGCAGCGCGCAGTTGCTCCGGCGTCGGCTCCTCCTCCATCAAGAACAGCTCGCCGATCTCGTCGTCGACGTCCGCGAGTGCTTCAATCAACGCTTCGCGCTTCTCAAGTGCCAACGCACGCGTCGCTTCGGGAATATCGTCCGACACATCGATCGTCTCGCCGTTGTCGCCGACGTTCCGCAGCGCTTGCATCGTCAGGAGATCGACCGCGCCTTCTAAATCGTTCTCCGCGCCAATCGGGACTTGCAAAGCGTGTGCATTCAGCTTCAGTTGACTCCGGAGATCAGTGATCACTTTCCACGGGTTCGCGCCCATGCGATCGAGCTTATTGATGAACGCAATGCGCGGCACGCCGTAGCGTTTCATCTGCTTGTCGACCGTCAGCGACTGGCTCTGGACGCCCGAGACGCCGCACAGCACGAGGACGCCGCCGTCCAACACGCGCAGCGCACGCTCGACTTCGATCGTAAAGTCAACGTGCCCCGGCGTGTCGATGATGTTGATGTTCGAGTCCTTCCAACTCGCGTACGTCGCTGCGGACTGAATCGTAATGCCTTTCTCGCGCTCGAGCTCCATCGAGTCCATCTTCGCACCGACGCCATCCTTTCCACGCACGTCGTGGATCGCATTAATGCGGCCGGTGTAGAACAGAATGCGCTCCGTGAGCGTCGTCTTGCCGGAATCGATGTGTGCAGAGATACCGATGTTGCGCAAGTTGCTCATGTACCCGTCTGGCACTGGGTGGCCCTCGGCGAACGGCCGCACGTCCGTCGGTGATGGCGCTGCACTGAATGCGCGCGCTGCGCGGATGCTACTGCGTTGCTGCGTAAGCGCAGTCGTTGCGCGACGCGTGGACGACGCCGCGCGTGTGAGCTGGAGCCAGCGCATTGTATGTGAGGACGACGACCGAGTGCTGTTGCTGGCGAGCGTGCGATGACAAGCAAGTCGAGCAATGTCTTGGTGCGCACGAGTGGCCACGAAATGAGTGACGTGCGCGCAGTAGCAAATCGACGCGTGGATAGCAATGCGCGAGAAAAATGCAATTTGTAAATCACTTGTATTCAGTATCAACCGCAGTGCGCCATTCACTTGCGCAAGTCAAAAGCGAACCGACACGACAAACCAAGAGCTGCAAGCGAGCTGCGTCGCCAAGCACAAGAACTACACGACTTGCACCGCATACACGATACGACACACACAGCATCCTCCCATGGGCGGCAAGATCCACAAGAAGAAAGGGCCGCGCGCAACGGGCAAAGCGAATGCGTTCGCACAGAGCTCGATCGAGTGCATCCAGACGAGCAAGGACAAGAGTGCGCAGAACCGCAAACGCATGCGCGTCGTACAGCTCCAGCGCGCACTCGCGCGCAAAGAGCAGGAGCTCAAAGCGTTCCCGCGCTTCCCGGCGCCACCCAAGCCCGCGCCGCACAAAGGGCCCCAGGAGCAGCGCTTGTGGAAGCTCAAAGGCGCTGCGCGACCGGCTGCGCTGCTCAAACGCATCGAAGATGGTGAGCTGGACGAACACGGCGACCCGTTGCCACAGCCAATCGAGACGTACAACCTATACAATGAGACGCTACAGGCGAATACGTTCTCCGAGCGACCCGAAACGCGCGCGTACCTCACGTGCGTCTCTCTCTCTCTCTTTCTCTCTCTCTCTCTCTGCCTCTATGAGGCAAAGCCGTCAATTCAACTGGATTGACAACGCTTGCTTCGTATCGACGACACAGGATCCTCAAGCAACTCGCGGAAGCGTGTACGCACGCAGGGATGCCGGACCAGAGCATCAAGCACTACGAGCTGTGCATGCAGCTCGATACGAGCGACGCGATGCGGTCGCGCGAAGGCCTCGCGTGCGTCTTGGTCGACGAAGGCCGTGGCGCAGAAGCACGTGCGTTGATCGAAGCCTCTTCTACGAAGACGTCTGCTGTGCTTGCGTACTGCCAAGTCATTCTCGAGTACGTGTCGTGGGAAGTGCTCGACGAGCCAGGTTCGTCGGAAGAAGTCGTCCGCGCAGCGTTCACGGCTGCGTTTGCACTGAATCCGTTCATCGCGGTCTTCATCAGCGCCCACGAGACGTTTGTCGACGTCGTCGAGTTTGCCGACGAGATCCAAGCGCCCGCGCGCGGGTCGATCGAAGAAGCGTTTGCGTACTGCGCACAGAACATTGGTGTGTGGCTCGACACCGTTGGCGCCGACGCGTGGATCGCCAAGGAGCTCGCAGAGTTGCCCGAACCTGTTGCAACCGACCAGCACGTCGCAGATCCGATGTATCTCGGGATGTACGAGACAGCAGTCGCGATGCACAAGGAGATGGTCGCAGAAGAGGAAGCAGCAGAGGCAGAGGAATTCGACAGTGACGACGATGTCGACCCCGATGAGTTTGGCGACGAATTTGAGCCTGATGACATTGACGGTGGCGACGATTGAGCCATGGACCAAACAGCGAACGAGTCAAAAACGAGTCGGAATGTCGTAATACATTAGAGAGACCGAATAGTACTAGATTGGAGAGCCAGAGAGGTGCCCAACCACAGAGTCGTCGTCCAATAAAGTCTAACGTATGTATATGCATATGCTCGCATAGTCTCTCTCTCTCTCTCTCGCCCAGCTGACAGAATGGCTTTACTGGAGTGTGTTCGATGCAAGTCGCTCGCCATTGAACCTCGATGTACTTGTCAAGAGGTTCGCTGGCGTTGTCGCCGCTTTGAACTCGAGGCTGATGTTGCTCGGATCTTTGCAGAACATCGTCCACTGCTCGCTCTTGCGGTCGACGAAGCGCAAGTGTAGCTCGATGATGAATGCGACGTTCTGTGTGCGCATGCGGTCTGTGCGCGCGTGAAAGTTACCGATAGTGAGCGCACAACCAAAGTGCGGCACGGGGACGCCACCCGCCTTTATCGCAGTCAGCAGCACATAGTGCTAGTAGAAGTGTGTCTGATGCGTTAAGATTGAGCTTGAGCGCAGTTGTCGAAGTTTTGGGCAACGCATTCGACAAGTCTGTGTGACTTTGTCGACCCGACCGGCGTCGGCGTGGATGCGAGCCTCGCACCTGCTATTGAGCTGTTGATGGCGACAATTTTTACGCTTTGTTGTTTATTTGCTTGTCCATTCTCTTTTCCATTCAACTCTCTCTCTCATTCAATCATCCGTCCATCGTCCTATCGCATCCACTCGCTCTCTCTCTTGACTGCAAGACCCACCTCCAAAACGTTCACTCTCTCGTTCCAACGACACACATGACGACCACCTCAAACGTTCGACAGCGACGACGGCCGGCCGACAAAGCTAAACCCATCAAACTCATTCACGTTGTTGTTGGTGCCATACTTCCCACCAACGCCCGGTGGTGCCATCAACACACTCGCTTCGCGGTCGCGCGCCGTGATCTCGTTGTTATGGCGCGGTGCGTAATGCGTATCCAAGCGCCCGACGCCTGGGTTGAACGGCGGCGCGACTTTCTTCTCGAGCAAGTCGCGCCAGTCAATTGCGTCAAAGAACGGATGGTTCAGCACTTCATCGGCGCCACCTGCACCGCTGCCAAGACGCTGCATCGGGTCGCGCGTCAAGAGCTATCGATATATAGCAATGAGAGAGAGAGAGAGAGAGAGAGAGAGAAACAAAAAGTGTGTGAGAGAGAGCGAAAGAGAGTCAGTTGCGATCGCATGCACACTATAACAAGAGCCAGTTGCGAATCACAAAGCACAAGGCACGTACGCCACGGATCAATGCGATCGCATTGTCTGAGAACGCGGGGGAGAACGTGACCCACTCGCGTTTCAAGATTGTCTGGAACATGATGTCGCGATTCGGGTGGTAATACGGCGGTTTCCCACCGATCATCTCGTACAACAAGATGCCGAACGACCACCAGTCGGCCGCTTTGCCGTACGCCTGGCCTTTCAAGAGTTCCGGTGCAATGTACGCGGCCGTGCCACAGAACGTCGTTGCGCCTTTCAGGTCCGACACGCCGATCTTCGACAATCCAAAGTCCGTGATCCGGACGTGGCCTTCGTGGTCCATCAACACGTTCTCGAGCTTTGCGTCGCGGTAGATGATGTTTACGCTATGCAGGTGCGCGATCGCCGCGCCGACTTCGGCTGCATAGAAACGCGCCCAGTCCTCTGGGAACTTGCGACGCCGGCGGATGTGGTACGCCAGCGACCCGCCACTGAGGTAGTCCATGACTAGGTAGAGCTTGCTCTGGCTCTGGAACGCATAGTGAAGCTTCACGATGAACGGATGTGCGATCTCCGTGAGGATCTTGCGCTCCGCCATCGTCGTGTTCACGAGACCGGACGTCACGACGTGCTGCTTCTTCAGGACCTTCATTGCGTAGCACTCGTCCTTGTGCGGCGACGTCGTCTTGCGGCACAGAAATACTTTCCCAAACCCACCTTGGCCAACGACTTTCATCAGTTCAAAGTCTTTATCCGTGACGGCGGTAGAGGATCGATTTGTTGTGTTGGAACTACCACTCGGAGATGGACTGCGACCGGGCGACGGTGTTGCTGCTGCTGGCTTGGGGATCGGCCGTGGCAAGTAGTAGTTTGGTTTGCTCTTGTCCTCGAGCGCTGCTGTGGTTGTTACTGCTGTATTTGAAGTCAGTTTGTCGTCGCTGTCGCCGCCCGACAGGTCGTTCGATGCGTGCGCGTCGGTCTCACCCAGCACGACAATGTTCGACGCACGACGGGGCCGCCCAGTGGGCGTCGATCCACCGGCTGTTGCGCCTGCTGCTGCGTTCGTGTTGGTCGCACCCGCCGTACTCGTCTTGCCGTTCTTCCGCGCTTTGCGCAACTCGCCACGGACGTGCCGGACAACGGCTGTCATGCCTGCTTGCGCTGGGTTCGCACCCACGAACGCAAACGCTGGCTCTTCCGCTTTCTCGATCGTCTTTGGGTCCGCGTCCGGATCGAAGCGGTTCGCTGCCATGTACCCGATCGACAAACAGACACAGCCAACGCGCGCTTGCGAGTCGACGATCTGGCCACCCAAAGGCTCAAACGACGCTTCCCAGTTGATCGATCGACTGCCGAGCAGCTCGCGAATCCCGTAGCTCTCACTCGGGTCGATCAAGTGCTTCGATTCAATGAGCGCAACGCGGTGGATCTTCTCGCGCGCGCTCGTCTCGTACGTCTCGAGGATCGTCTTGACGAGTGCACCGCCGCGTGCAAACGCAATGATCGACACTTGGCCTTTGCACTTGCTGATGAACTGGTCCCAGACAAACAGCACGTGCTCTTTCGGTGTCGATGAGTTTGGAATCGGCACCGTGCGTTCAAACCCACCGGCTTCGTACACGACGACCGAATTCGCAAACGGATTGCACACGACGATGCCGTAGCCTTCGTCCTGTGCGCGGCTAAAGTACCGGACCATGGACCACGCGTGGTCGACCGTCGGTGCGTCGTTCGCAGCGTCTTGGCGCCAGAGGCCCAATGGTCCCGAGTCCGAGATGAACACGATCACTTTCTTTGCACTCGCGTACGCCATCGAACTGTAGAAGCGACACCGCACGGGCGCGTCGGCCGACGGCACAAACTGCGGCGTAAAGTCAAGCTCGCGCTCCATAAAGTGATACAGATCTTTCGGCGACGCGCGTTCGCTCATGCGGATCGATGGCCGCGGATCCGGGCGATCGGTCGCAGCGCGTGGGTCGTCGAGGAGCGCAATGCCGCGCGTGTCGAGCTCGAGCGAGTCGAGCGAACTCTTGCGGCTCTGCGGCTTGCGCTGCGCGTCCTGATCGTCGTCGTCATTGTCGCTCTGCTTGGATTCGTCGTCGCTCTTTGCGTCGGCGCGCGTCGGCGGCGGTTTCGTCGGGAGCTGCGTCCTGTCGTCGTCGTCGTCGTCGCTGCTGAGCTCTGCGGCCAACATGCCGTTCGTCTTGCGGCGCCCCATCGTCGCCATGTACACGCCCGAGCCGCGACTCGACCGGCGCGTTGGCGCAGGCAGCACGGGCTGGATCGGCGCTGTCGCTTTCGGTACATCGTCGTCGTTGTCGTCATCTGCCTTTGTGTCCTCGTCCGAATCGCCGGTGAACGACGTGAAGCTCGTGTTCTTCGTCTCGCCGTCGTCGACGATCGCAAAGTTTGGAGTCAGCGTCGCGCGTTGTGGCTCCGTTGCATAGCGCGACGTTCCGGACGACGGAGCAGCAGCGTTCTGCGTCTGTTTGGTCTTCGTAGCGCGCGGAGCCGCTGTCGGTGGCGTCGGTGGCGACGGGCGACGCGGTGGCGACGGCGGTTCGTGATTCTTCACTTCGTCATCGTCGTCGTCGCTGCCAGCAACGACATTGTCGCTCTCGTTGTCGTCGTCGCTATCGTCGCCGAGCGTGTACGTCGTCGCAGTCATCGGCTGGAGCGCTGCACTGTAGCGCGACGAAGGCGACGCCGGCGCAGCGGCAATCGGCGACACCGTCGGCTGGCGCTCCGAGCGCATCGACGCGTCGCTGTCGTCGCGCCGCGTTGGCACCTGCACGTGCAAGTTTCGTGCCGATGCATTATTCGAAGATCCAGAAGCACCGCCTTTCGCAACGGTCACGCGCGACGGGTACGCGCTCTCGGCGCCGCCAATGTCGACGCCTTCCGGTGTCTGCATGATCGCCAGCAGCAGCGTCTGCGCACCTTCGGACAGCGCTTTGAGCTCGTCAAACGCATTGTCGTCGTCCATCTCCGGGTCGTCCTGCGAGTCCATGCCATCGCCCATGGACGACCGGTTGCCGCCCGCATTTGCTGCTTGGTGCGTCGTCCGGTCGTTTCCGATCGTCGTGCCGCGCAGATTGTGGCCACACGCACCGCAGAATCGCGAGCCGGTCAACACTGCAGCGCAGTTTGGGCAGCGCTTCTTTTCGACCGCCGGTTCGTCGCTCACGGCAGTCAGTTTGCGCAGTGCGTTCATCCACTTCGTACGTTCACGGTCGTTGTCTGCGTACACGTAGTACGGTACTTGCTCAGACGTCATAAACATGAACCCAAACGGCTCGCCGTCCCACTTCTGCACGTCTTCGACCGTCACTTCCGCGAGTGCTTTGCCTTTCGCACTGTTCGCAATGTCGTAGTCTGGATAGTACGCCACGAGCGGACCGCGCAGAATAAAATACCGCTTCTTCCAGCTCTTGCGCTTGTGGCCTTGCTTCGTCAAGTAGCCCGCGCACGTCACGGGTTCTGGCGCGCCACTCGCATTCGATTTCTTGACTGTCTGTATCCACTTGTGCTGCTCCCCGGCAGTGTCGGTGCTGGCGTAAAACACATTCCCCGTCAACGTCTGGAACATGAGACCGTGCGGTTCGCCGTCCCACGGCGCAATGCTCCGGACTTCGACCTCTGCAATCGCCGACGCATTGTCGCGATACGCGCTCTGGTCTGCGTAGTGCCGTAGCGATGTCCCATTCAGTACGTAATACGCCATGCGCTGGCTCGGCACGAGGTGACCGCGGCGCGTCAAGTAGCCTTCACAGCTCACTTCCTCTGGCTCGACGACAAACTCTTTCAACGCACGAAGCCACTTCGAGCGCTCGGCTTCCGACGACGCGTACACGTAGTACGGAATCTGCTTCGTTGTGTAAAACATAAACCCGTGCGCTTCGCCGGACCACGGGGCGACTTTCGCGACCGTGACGCTGCCGTAGCGTTTGTTCTTGTCTTCGCCGGCAAAGTACTCGAGGACGTCACCCCGTAGCACAAAGTACCGCGTCTTCCACGTCGTAAACACGTGGCCGCGCTTCGTCAGAAAGCCTTCGCACTTGATTTCTGCTGTGGACGTTGCACTCTCTTGGATCGTCGCTGGCGCTTCTTTCTCCCGGCTCAACATGAACGTCTCGCGGCTAAAGATACTGCGACGCGAACTCGATCGGCGGACGTTTGACGGTGTCGAACTCGAAGCAGTTGTCGCTGCCGTCGTCCGGTCGTTGGAGCCGCCGCCGCTGCCGGAATTGCTGGACGATGCATTGAAAAAGTTCGGCATCGATGCAAACGAATTCGGTCCGAGCGAGTGGCCGTGCGACGCGGCGTAGTCGGTGGAGGCGCCTGCGTTGCTATTGTTGCTATTGCCAGCTGGACTCATGGCTGCGAGCGACGGATTCGACGAGATCCGCGCAATGCCAGACGTTGCGAGTGGCGGATGCGCGGGTGGTGGCGGCGGCGGTGCGCGCGTAAAGAAACTGCTGCGCGACATGCGCGACGCCGACCGTTGCTGCGGCTGCTGCTCCGAGTGGTTGCGCGGCGTCGCTTGCTGCGGCGGCTGCTCGTAGCTCGGCATCGTGGACGACGACGACCGGCGAATCGACTCGCGCAGTTGGTACGACGTCGGTGACGTCACAGCGACTGCGTCGTCGTCGTCGAGTGCGTCAAAGTGCGAACTCATTGGCGCATAGACTCGGAAACGAACAAATGCGGCGTGTGCGTTGTGCGTTGTGCGTCGGTGGGTCGTGGCGCAGCGCTAGCTACAGTAAGTGGAGAGTGATCAGGCGAGAGCGCGAAAGAGTCAGCAAATGTATTTTGGTAATTGTATAGAGAGAGAGCACGAGTGAACGACTGCGACGACGTTGCGATGTGTGCGTCCATAGGGATGAGTGACTGCCACGGAGCAAGCGTCCGACGACTACAAGTGATAGCGTAGACGAACACGAGCACAAGCGAGGGAAAACGTTGACACGTACGCACGCACACACAGCTCGACGCACCGTTCACTTGACAGCTCGAGTGGATACTAGGAGAGAGAAAAAAAGAGACGACCGAAGGCTTCACGTCGATCGTTTGCTAGATCCAAGTGGCGATATGCGCGTGTACGTCTGCGTCCTGAGTGCACGACTAGCTCGGCTCTCTCTGTAATCGTGCTTGCTCGATTGATCGCACACGCTGAGTTCGTCGAAGCTGTCGTTCGCTGATGTTGTCGATCGATCGTAGCTTTTGGTGAATTTTTTCTCCCCCTTGACCGACACTATTTGCAAAACAACCTCGCATTTAATATATATTACTGTATTCGGCAACATGGCCAGTAGTATACGTATCCGTTCGCGCCTGTATCTTGGTGTACTGTATGTCTGTATATGTTGCCTCACAACAACAAAAATCGATCGATTGACCTATGTGCAGCTGCATCACTTTTCAAAAACGCTGTATTGGAACAAAGTTGAGTGGCGAGATAAATACAAGTTTAAATAATAGCACACCATCCACTGGCACATGTGGTTTTTGATGACACGTCATTCCAGCACAACTTGCACAATATCGCCCATTGCACAAGGAAGCAAATATCATAGTTATATTCTATACGTAAATGCAGTGCCACCTACTTGCGCTGTATATGGAATCCTCTATGAAATGTTGTTGATCTATAGATATTGTACAGTCATATGAAAAATTATAGACGCACCCGGTTTTATTCGACTTTCTTTTTCAAATTTTCATTTTTGAAAGCGCTGTTCAAACACGAGCTTTCATGACAAAAAAGAAAGAGAACACAGAAAACCACATGCAAAAAGAGTAAAAATTGAAAGAGAAAAGCCAACTTTTCACATTTTGACCCTATGAAAAAGAATAGACGCACTTTAGTTTCTTCCCTACTTATCGATAGTTTTGCCGCGCTGGAGGA
>JAADXH010000298.1:0-27200 GCA_023337595.1 Globisporangium camurandrum
CTCGATGGGCTTGTTCTCGTCGCGGCTGGCGCAAACGAAGGAGCTGCTAGACGTCCCACCAATTGTGCGATTTCGTCGTAGAGGGCGAGTAGCCATAATCGCTGGCGAGCAGCTGATCTTGTCACGCTTGCTGGGACCATAGAACGATCGAGGAAATCGAGCGGCGATGGGAGAGCATTAGCGCCATTGTAAAAATCAAGCAGCGAGCGGATGTTGTGAGCAGCTGAAAGCTGCGAGCGAAGTAGCGCTGCGATCCCTGAACCATTCCAATGTTGCGTGGGCGATCACTGGCATTCGGTGCTGCTACGAGAAAGTCAGGAGACGACGACAACCACACTGGACCAGTGAGAATGTGGTGGTTTCTAGTCGCAGCGGGCAAGTCCGTCGGCAACACTGGCCATCGGGTCACCGACCAGGCCTTCCAAGATGACCGCCACCAATCTGACAGCGACGAAGTGTCGACTACCGCGCGGTGCCGGTGAATCGACATCGTGAGTAGATCGATAGGATGGCTCGCCAGCCCACGAGGGAGTGTAGCTGTGATTGTGGTGTATGCTGGCACAGTCCACGACTCGGTGGGTTGTCGGAGCATCCCACGAGTGTACTGCTGCAAAAGCGACAAGCGTTGTCGGCGCAAGGTCGTCACGACATGTGGAATTCCCAGCCCACCGTGGCAGCGTGGTCGGCAAGCAATGTCACGCGAGATCAGCCGCACCGGCCGGTCGTCGGGATCGATGCGTCGGTAGATCACGAAATTTTTGAGTAGTTGTTGCCACCTTCTCACTGTTCGCTCGGGTATCTCAACGTGCGGAGTGAAGTACCACAACACGGAGAAGACCACCGACTGGGCAATCAGGAGACGGCCCTTCAGTGTTCTGGCTCGGTGGCGCCACAGCCGTAGACGATCGAGCAAGGATCGGTCGATTCGTGACAGCTGCGCTGCTGATTTGTCATGCTGACCGAATTCTATACCAAGGAACATGACGCTGGCGTCGCTCTGGACAACCGTCATTCCCATGACGGTCACAGGATCGCTCGAGCGGTTGATAGCTAAGACCTTGCTCTTCGTGCGATTGAGTTCGGCACCAGATCCGGCGCAATAACGCTCTACAAGCCCGATCTGCACCTCTGCTGTTTCTACTGATTTCGACAAGAGAGTCGAGTCGTCCGCGATATAGAGGCCGGTTGCTTGGCGGTCTTGCCCGACGTTGATGCTGAGGTCAGGTCGACTGCGCAATAAATTGCCGAGTGGTTCGATACAGACTAAGAAGAGATACACTGACAAAGGATCTCCCTGCTTGACCCCGCGCGACGTGTGGATCGCAGCGAGGAGTCGGCCGTTCACGTCCAGTTGTGCACTTGTGCTGTTGTAGATATGTTTGATCCAATTGATAAACCGTGGACCGAACCCCATACGTTGTAGCACGGCGATCATGTAGTCCCGCAAGACCCTGTCGTACGCCTTGGCGAAGTCCAAGAACACTGCGAGTCCTTCGCGGCCGCTGCGAGTTAGCTCATGTTGAGCGTCGGATAGAAACCTAACATGGTGATGAGGCGATCGACCGCTCACGAATCCTTTCTGGTCACTATGGATGAGCATTGGGATTGTGGGACGCATCATGTGCATAATCGTCTTTGTGAGAATCTTCGTGTCCACTTGCATCAAACTAATGGGACGGTAGTTCCCTGGATCAGCTCGATCGCCGGCCTTTAAGGTCAACACAACAGTTGAGCGACGTTGCGTTGGCAGAAGTACGCCTCGTGCCAGTTGAGCTTTAAACACAGTCGCAAGAACGGCGCCAAACGTTGCTGGAGCGACCTTGTAGAAAGCCGCCGTGAGCCCGTCTGTGCCTGGCGTAGTCGATCGTCGCATGCGTCGGATTGTCGTCTCGAGCATCGTCGCAGTGATCTCTGATTCGAGTGCAAGAGATTGGTCGGGCGACAAGCGTCGATCGATGCTGTCGAGGAGCTGAGCTCGAGCAGCATCATTTCGAGTCGGAGGGACTGCGCCGCAGCGCTCGTCGCCGAACGTTCGACCCCAATTCTGCCTGAATAGATCCGCTACCTTTGTCGGATTAGAAGTCCGTTCGCCGTCTGGAGATCTTGCCTCGGAGATCGGAATTCGGCGTCCACGCTGGGTAGCGCGAAAGAAGTAAGCCGATGACGTCTCGGACTCGGTAATGTGCGAGTCAAAACCCCGATCCTGTGCAATTTCGCCGACTTGTCTCTGCTGGAAGTGTAGCACCGCGCGAGCAGCGTCGAGTTGTTGGCGAGCAGTGTCAGAGCCCGTACGTGCGAGTTGTTTGTCTGCCGCCCGGACTTGAGCTTGCGCCAGTCTCAACTCCCGAATGTAATCTCGTTGCTTGTTGCGTTCAAACTTTTGGAGGAAGTCTCGCACCTTGCGTTTCCAGGATTCCCAAACTAAACCCGCGTTGGCGCTGTGCTGGATCGACTCGAGGAGCGTCTCGGCCTCATTGCCGATAGCATCTGCGACATCGGGATCTGCTACCACCCGTGAATTTAGACGCCAGTAGCTGGAACCTCCCTTCGGTGCAGCGTTCAGTCGAACGCGGTGCGCAAGGTGGTCTCCCACGCCGTCAACATCCACGTACTCACTGGACGAGTAGTGTCTGGCGAGCAACTCGTCGTCCAACAGCACATAGTCGAGGCGAGTGCGGCGCGGTAGCGGGCCGGAGAAAACACGTGCTTCCGGGTTGTGCATTCGCCAAGCGTCGGTGACGCCGAGCTGAGCGCACCACCGAAGGAAACTTGCCCTGCTGCTCGAGTCGCTGCTCACACCGCTAGCACAGTCGATCGTCGGATCGACCGCTAAGTTCAAATCGCCCAAAATGATGTGAACAGTATCTTCAGGGAAGAGCTTGTGTGAAAGCGTCGCGTAGAAATTGGACTTCGCAGTGTACGTACACGGCGCGTAAATGTTGTGGATGAAAAGAGGGCACCCGTCCACCATGGTTTCAACCACGATGTAGTGTCCAGGGATAGTGTGTTCGTCATGTAATCGGGCTGTTGACGAGCCCAATAAACGTCGGGAGATAAACGTAGCAACTCCACCGCGTGCGTACGCTGTGGTGTTGTGCGAGCGCGATGTGAGAGCTTCGTGTGAAGAGTTGGAGAAAAATGCATGGTGGTCGCTTTGTGCGGCCACGTGAAATGAGAGATTGCTTTGGTGCGCTTCGTCGCTGAAGCGCGTTTCTTGGAGGCAAACGACGTCATTTGGCACGACGACGATGGTGGCAATGAGGTTTGAGCTAGATCCAACTGCATTGACGTTCAGCGTCGCCAAGCGCACGTCGACCCAAGCCTGCCGGCCTTACGCGGACATCTCGACGTCCGAATGTGTAGACACAATCGACGCGAGAGGGCCACACACCAGTGCAGCTCCGTCTGCCGTGGAAGTGGGTGTGAGATCATTTGTAATGGACGACAGCTCTTGACCCAAGTCTTCGAGTCCTTCAAGGTCGTTCATGAGCTCGCCGCGCAGACCAAATTCTATGCATCTAGCGATGGTGCGCTGGTCAAAAGAGAGCCGACTGAGTGAGAGTAGCATGTCGGCCGACAGCAGGCGTTCGCCCGCGCCAGTCGCGATCCATTGCACTGGTGCATTGCACAGCACTTCGAGCCAAGTGTCATTGCGAGCAATTGTTGGAGCAGATGCAAACAAAAGCAGCTCGAAGAGCGCAATCGCGCGCGTAGCTCGAACAAGTCGGAGGTTGTTGTACTGACGCATCAGCTCGCGCAAACGATGCAGTCGGGTGGGTCCAGATCCAGTAAGTCCTGCTTTGTCGCATCCGGCGTCGTACGACAGACACTGTTGCGGATCTGCTGCTTGAACCAGCCGCTGCGTGAGGTGTGTGTCGACCGCGTCGTCGAGTTCGGAGCGCTTGTCTCTGTGCATAAAGCGGACTAGCGCTTTCTGGCTTGCTGCAGGAGAGTCGATGACGCATGCAAGTGCTGCGTCGCCGTTCATAGCAATTGCAAGTCCTGCCGTCGCGAGTTCAACCGTTGATGCAAGAGGTGACTCGAGAAATTTTGATCGGTCTGGCTGTGCCGCGACATCAACTACGAGTTGTGCGACGATTGCTGGCCCCATGAGAGCAGATGTGCCCTTCGTGGTAGTGTTACCCGTCCGCGTCGGTCGTGTCGCCCACATATCCTTGATTGGTGCACCAGCTGGTGCCTTCACGTTTGCTGGATACACGACGAACTGGTCTGCTAAATAGTCGTCGTCCTCGGGCGACTCAACAGTATCGAATTCGGCGTCGAGAATGGCGAGACTCCCAAAGTAGTTTCCTGAGTGCCACGGTGAAGTGTTTTGCGGCTCCACAGGTAGCGAGCGCTTTCCACCTCGACGCTTCGGGTCGACAAATTTGTCGTTGGTTGGCGGTGTCGGCTTCGATGGTTGAAGTGAGCTCACAAAAGCCGCCGATTGTTGTTGTGTTGTCGTGTCTGTCGGTGTTGAAGTCATACTACCATCGGTCGTTGTCGGGGGGGCCGATGCCGGCGGTGACGTCGAGGCTCCACCGGTCAAAGGAGAGTCCGTTTGGGGCGGTGGTGTTGTAGACCCGGTTTGCGTTGTGTCCAAAGCGTCCTGTTTGGCGACGTCAGCTTCGATATTGAGTGCCAGTTTGGTCACTCTACGGAAAGGTGCAAGCCGCTGCGCCTCAGGTGATCCACGGTGGCGTACAGGGTGTGCAAGTCCGTCGAAGATGAACTGGTCCGCAGGATTGCCATCGATCGTAAGACATGCAGGCACAGCGTTGCCACGAAATGCAACACGAGCCCACGAAGCTGTTGTTGGTCCGGATCCACCGCGGCTGCAGTGAATTGGCTCCGCACCAATTTGGAGCAAATGCTCGAAGATCCGGCTTGTCGCGACCGCCTCGCGAACGCCGTAGATGTCCACGTAGTGAGAACTGTCGATGACGTCCGCGCCCTTGATCTTGAGACTGTGTCCAAAGATCGTGACTTGTTCGCCCTAGAGCGAGTCGCATACTTTCTGAGTTACTGCACCGATTGTAATTGTCTCTTTGTTGAGTCGGTCGATTACGTTCAATTGCTTTGAACGCAAGTAGGTTTGAACCTTCGTGTTGTTGTTGTCCGTTAAGAACGAGGCTGCAATTGCGCCAAGCCCAACGTTCGCAAAGACGGCTCCACCTTCGATCTCAATTGAGAAGGGGAACACGTCGGTCGAGCTCGGGTTGTTGGCTCGAAAAGCGGCAGCGATGTCTACAGGAGAAGCGTTGGACTCATACATAGCCGCCATTGCCAACATCGACGTGTTGTCCGGCCGCTCAAACGAGAAGTGGACGTTCGTTGCAGCTGGCTTTTGGGTCTTATTCCCTCGGCCGCGGGGGAGCACGCTAGCAAACGACTGTCCAGCACGTGTGGTCGTCGTCGTCGAGCTCGGGGAGGCATCAGCATTGGCTTGGGTTGTTGGCGGTTGCGTGCTTGGATGGTTGGTCGCAGTCGCATGCGTCGTTGGCACCGTAAAAGGCAGCGACGCCACTGGCGTCGCCACGGGTGGCGTTAGTGGCGACGGCGCTGCTGCTGTCGTCACGCGGTTCGTCGAGGTCGTGTTTGCATGCATTTGGACGTGACAAATGGGGGATGGGTTAGGGTAGTTATATTTGTGGCTGAGGCGGCAAATTGAGAACTGCATGCGCTCTACTCGCTCATGCAGGCTGTGTTTTGTCTCCCTGCCGTCGCCATACGAACACCTTGGCCATTAGATGCATGCGCGCGGCTGTGCTCTCGTCTGGTCAAATATGTCGTGCTATATAAAATGTCTTGCGGACAATGATCTCCCTTCTAATCTGTGTCCGCTACATCACTGCTATGTCTTGGTCCGCGCCAACACCACTTGCGTTGATGAGGCTGAGATGCAACGATTCTACTTCATGGCCACATCGTTCTTTGAGCCGACCAACATCCTCAGATTCCTGGCCGTCATGTTCTACTTGAGTATCGTCAGACAGACCTGCTGTGTGTCTGTGGTGAGAGCGCCAACACGCATGTGGATCACGATTAACTCGCGAGCGTTCACCTGCAAATTGAAGACACCAACAAAGACACCAACAAAGCTCCTCAAATCGTCCATCTCATAGTGCAGCTCGTGCATCCTGTTCAGTCACATGGCGGTGTCAACGGCGAAGCCGATCACCTTGAGTATTCTCACAAGCTACTGTCGCAACGAGATGCCCGCTAGTGAGTGGGCTGCGTCGATGGCCTCGCAGAGCGGTGTGAGCGCTATGACGAAGAGGAGAAGCACCAATGAACAACCTTGTCGTATCGCTGTCATCATTGGCGCTGGCATCGGCCCCATGCCGTTGGAGTTAAAGACTGCTGTTATGTCGGTGAGGAGAGTGTCGATCATGGCGGTGAACTGGGTTAGGAAATGCATGTCACGCAGCACTCGAAGCATGCAGTCTTTGTGGAGAGAGACAAAATTGAACGTGCAGTACTATGTCTTCGTCCGAGCCATCCTAAGGACATGCAGCTCACCGCTATCAAAGTGTCTGTTGCTTCATGGATGCTCTGATCTGGGACGAAGCCATATTGGTTCGTGTGGACCAGCTGCATCGTAAGCGGACGCAGATATGTCGACATGGTGCGCATGAAAACTTTGTAATCGGTCGAGAGCAGCGCGATTGTCCAGATCTTCATCAGACAACGCGCTGCTATCGATTCCTTGATGCATATGGTCATTGCAGCTTGAAAGAAGCGGCAGGAAAGGCTGGTGCTGCCAGCACAGCTTAAGTACACTTTTGAGTGTCTCGCTGATCAGATCAACGTGGTCACTGTACCATCAGTTGCACAAGCCCAGCGGCTGTTGACTCTTCGTTCGCTTCACTACGCTGCTCAATTATTTGAGCGTCACTCCAGACGCCAGCCACTCGAGGTCGCTGTTCTGCAAGGTCTGGAACGTCCGCGCGTTCGTGGTGTATCCGTCAATTGCTTCCAGCTTTAGCGCTATTGCGTCTTGCTATCCCTACGCCATTAACTGTGCAAATGGGAGCGGATCTCGCTGCGTCTTGAATGCAGTCACCAGTTCCTCCACCATTACATCATGGTATCGAGTGGCGATTTGGCGAAATAATCCCCTCGTCGTGACCTGCTTGCGTGCGTGTAGTGGTAGGGTGCGTACTGTGGAGTCGTGACTTCGGGTCGATTGCCCTCGACATATTACTGTCGAGGAGCTCAAATTGGACGGCGCATTGGTTCGTCGAAGCCCGAGTTGCAAAATGACTTGCGTCAGTCGTGGCGTGCGTTGGCGGGCCGTGTTGAGACCTCCGTCTTGCGTTTACGACGAATGAAACCAAATCGTCGGCATCAAAACTGTTTGATTAATCCCAATCGTTCGCCCATGCAGTTGCCAGGTCTACATTGAGAAGAAGCGTCACACGTGCGTATCTATGCGTGCCGCGAACAGCCATTGCGCGTTGTGTGATTGCAGCCTTGCAGTTGCAAACCGCGACTTTTCCCATGGAACGAGATATGTATCACACCTCCTCTTTACCATAGCCACAACAATTCGAACAACACGTCACACACAACGATTTTGCTCAGGGAGCGCGAACTACATCACGCGGTCGCTCCATGCGATTCACATCATATCAATGAACGCTTCACACACAACGCTTTTAACGACGCATGGGTATCGGTCGTGCTCGAGACACGAGATGAGAAATACACCTGCATGTTGCTCACGAGTTTTTGTCGTTGACAATGTATTTGCTGTATTTGCTGATGTATCGTTGTTGTCTCAGTCGTTCTCGCGACGCTCAGTGCATTCCAAGCGAGTTCAGCTTTGTGAACATCGGCGCTGCTGTTGCTGGCGTGCGGTTCATCACTCGCCTCTTGCAGCTCTGATGGTATTGTTGTCTCTGGCAGGAGCACAACCTACAAGTGCCTTTCTGTTGTGTGATGATGTACTGATGCTGCTGGTTGTTTAAAGCGATGACTGTTGATGAAGTGACAGCGTCGGTCGCCAGTGTATCGGTGCGCATTCAGCTGTTTAACGCGAAACGCGGCAGGCACAAAAGCAACAACATCGAATCGCAACGAGATGCTGCTGCTGTGAAGATGTGTTGACGTGCGCTCACACCTCGCGCTCTTTTTCTCTATCTCTACATATTTCTCGTGAGTAACACTCATCTGCTCATCTCGTCATGTCTTTGATGTTGTTGCTGACGTATTATGTGTGGTTAGCAAAATATGCTAAAACCGCTTTGAGACACCTTTTGTGAACAATGTCAGTTTTGAGACACCTTGTGCAATTTTCTCTACATTCAAGTCAAAATCCATTGTCTGCTTTAATGGTCATCTTCCGAATCCCTAGGTATCGAAATTGATTCGGTAGATAATTTGGAATTTAAGCGGCATAGTGTATTTGTAATCATTGTAGGACTTGGACGCTTACTGTACCGAGATTAATAAGATATGGTGGTGTATAACTGTAAATTGCAATGCGTAAACGACATGACAATATATATAGTTCGATACGTGATGGTGGGCATAGTTATTGTTGCCGGATATTTTGCATTCCATAATAATATTGCTCGTGAGTTTTGTTTATTGCAATTATCAGTTTGACCACTCTCGAGATTCTGTACGAACAGTACATGACGCGCATCGTAACCATGAATATTCTACATGCGTGCGTGCGTGTGCGCACCTCGAATCGACCGACCGAGACCAGCGACGCTAAGCGAGTAAAATCCAGCACTTCCTGGTCGGTTCACGTCCGTGCATCCGGCGAGTCGTCGCTATGTGCCGACAAAGGTGATTGTGGCGCATATTGTGCCAAGTACAAGTAGCGTTATGAAAGTGCGAATCACGACCCATGCGATCCATGAAATCTCACAATAAGCGCAAGGAATCGTTCACGACACTACAATATCTTGACTATTTCGAATATCTCGACGAGACAAACAGCATGATACAAGAACGACGAGCAGCACAGTCATCGCCATCGCCAAACTAGTACGCAACAGCACGCCGTAGAAGCAACCAAAATTTGACTCCATGAGACGCTCGACGACAAACTTTTGCGGCCTCGCTTCCATGCGAACATCGATCCCGTCGACAATACGCTTGTCAAGCTGGAACTGGCACCAATCGGATTGCAGGATGCGGTCGTAGCATTAGATAGAGACCATCTGAGGACAGCTTGAGTACACACACCACGATTTCAATCGACTTCATGCATCAACTGGGTGACTACAAAATCCAATGTATATACCACGCCATCTTCATATTCCAGGTGTTGATGAAATGAGTTGAACCCTTGGTCAAGCCGAATGCTAGCCTCAGGAGAAACACATCGAAGTTCAGACCCAGCGTGGGTGCATCAGCGCCACAGCCGAATGGAAATTGGTAGGGTTGTGTGGTTGCTGCTGGAAGGTTCCAATCTACTGTACTGTTTTGCTTGGAAGTCTACCCCCGCTCCAAAACGCGTATCTCAAGACTGACTCTGGGCTCAAACGACAGCACGGAGCTGCATGTTCTTATCTCAGAGAATGTCCTGTCTTTCGGTAATTCCCTCACGTTGAAGCTGCAACTCAGTCGAGTCGAGCCAGATTTTACACTCTCTACAACCTTGGCCACGGCTGCATCACGCCGCCGCCGCCACAACAACAATCTGCGTCGACTAAGTTGCGAGTCTGCTCGTCTCATCTGCAAATGGATCCTCAGACGCCGTCGTGTTCTTCCGCGTGCAAAGGCTACAACAACAGCAGCAGCAACAACAACATCAAGCAACCCGCCAAAGCAACCGAGACAACACACCAGGACAGAGCGAGCAGGCGCAATACAACATGGAAGCAAGCGTGAGCAAAGCCCAGCTGGGTGGAAGAAGCGATCACAGACAAATGGCAAAAGTGACGACGCACCGATCACGTGGTCATGTCCTACTGCCGTTAGCAAGTCGAAGGCCAGGATCGCAGCTTTGACGCAGATCCGTCAAGCGCGTGCTCTCTCGTACTGGTACTGTACATGTATCTCGTGTATGAGATGAGATGCAGTGTGTGTGTGCATATATTTATGCAGCGAGAGCTCTTTACCCCTGATATTGTTCTCGTCTCCAAAGCTTCAGCGACATGCACACACGCCGCCAAAGCTTCTGCTACATGGCATTGGCGCCGCTAATGCAGTGTCATCCCATCGCGCGCTGCTCGAGGCGTATTAACAAACCCGCGTCCCAACGCGCCGCGCGCACATCTTGTTTATCTTCTTCACGTTCCTGCTGCTTGCGTTATCGCTACACTACATTGCTACGTGTCGCTACAATCTGCGTGTCGCGGTGTGTACGAGAGTTTCGTTCTACAGCAACGACAACAAGTAGCGGTTGGGCTCATCACGCCTTGGTATCGCTCGCCAACTTTGGTGGCTTCAAACTCCTCCCCAACCACTTGATCATATGTTCTCTCGCTTCCAGCGCTCAGACATGCACATTGCGTTGCATTTCTCGACAGACCAAAGCAGAGCAACGACAATCACGGGTGAGTGAGACGAGTGGATAGAACAACCGGGATCACACGATTGACACGCGCAACAGCAGCGACTGCGCAAGCTTGAAGGTCGCCATCATCGTCATCACCGTGTTCAAACTTACGGTACGAACCAGCCAGGTAAACCAATATATCGATACCAGGTACTGTCTGCACACTTACCATGGTGCTAGTACAGGATACTCATAAAGTACAGTAGGTGCTACAAAATGCAGCCATTTCACACAAACACGCAGCTCAAAAGAGGTCTGTACTGGTACAGTAGTGACAAAATACAACAAGCAATCCTTTCCGCAGCAATATCCTTCGTTTTACTACACAGCAGATAAAAGCGGCAATATTTTAGAATCTTCGTTATGACCAATCACAGAGTGCCAAAGCCACGCTTTTGAAGTGACTGGATGTGCGCGAGTCGCTGCAGCCGAAACGACAGCAAGCAACAAACAAGCGAGCAGCTTTGCTGGCAGCACGCACACAACCGAAAGCAGCCGACCAGCCGACGCACCACACAGCACCGCCACCGAGCCAGCCACGCGCCGCGCCATGCAAGCGGGTCCATGGACGATCAAGCTATGCAGCTGCTGCATACATCGATGGTGAGTGTGCAGCACGCGCCATGGATTCCTCAACGATCGCGAGCGCGAAAGAGTCGGAGTGCGAGCGCGCGTGCGCGCGTGCGCATGGTGCTATGACGGTGTCTGTACGACCACCACATGCTGCAAACCACAGACCACTCAGCCATGGTTCAGCCATGACATCCCCAGATCGACGACGGCGCTTCGTAGTCAGCAGAAGCAACGCCGCGCAGCATTTCGCTCTGTGTGCGCACGTGTTTGTGCCTGACTGGCTTGATCGCTTGCGCGCGTCACGCCTCTAGCGACGCCTGTGGATCACTTGCTTGCGCATCCATCCTGTTGCCGACCCTTTTTTGCTTGAGTCTCGCCCGTCAATCTGCCACAGTGTGCATGACCATCGATCGACGAACATCTGCGTCGTGTGTTTGCCTGCGTCGTGTGCCTATATGTTTCCGGCTCGCTCTCTATTTCATGAACGCGGCACCTGCGCAGTGGCGCTGCGTTCGAGCGAGTGAGCCAAGAGTGAGCATGGGGATCGAGGGATCCCTTCGGATGAACCTGAAGAAGGGGTTTTCACGATCCTCTCCATACCAACAAGCTATAACAACATCAACTGTAGTCAGCAACGCCCTTGTAGAAGTAGTGCATTTCTGAGTATCTGTGAGCGACGAGAGATAGAGACAGAGAATGCGCGACAAGAGCAAGAAGGCAACTAGCGAGTGATGGGAACTGGGTCTCGCGTCGCCCGAGTGTGGTTGTAGCAGTCGTATAGACTACGCTTGGGTGTCGTAGCTGCAATCCATCTCCAAGTCTACTATAGCTCAGCATTGTTGTGAATACAACTGTTGTGCGGTCTACCTGTCAAAATAGTCGTTGTGCATATCCGTCACGAGCTGGTGTGGTGTCGTGCGCTTACGAGTACAACAAGAGAAAGAGAGAGAAAGAGAGAGAAAGAAAGAAATAGTGTAGAGAGAGAGAGGTCGCAAGTTTGATTGCAGAGCGTCCACACCGAACTCCAGACGTCAAACCTCCACATCTCCAGTCCTTTAGATTCCAACGCCAGACCACCAGACCTCCAGGTCCTTTACAAGCTAAGAACCTGGTGTGACTGAGTCTTCCGGGATCTTAAACTTGCACGAGTCACTAAATCAAGCCTAGTGCTGTCGAATGAGAAGCCGAAACGAGTCTATCTGCGAGCATATCAACGACGAACTAGCTTTGACGAGAGGATGTCACGAGTAGCATTCGTCGTCGCGAGCTTGCTTCGTGGCTGAGCGACTTCGTGCGCCATGCCGCTGCGGCGCCGTCACGATCGATCCGTGCGTTATACAAAATGCGTCGCGCGTCGCACACATACGATCTTTCGCGAATCGTCGCCAAGCGTCGCAGCATCAACGCACGCATGCGGAGTTGCGTGCGCCGCTCGGGTCCCCTTGCCTGCTACGGATGAGTGGAATGACGCCAGATAGCAGTAGCAGCAGCAGTATCGCTAGCAGCATGAGTGGACGACCAACCACCCAGCACTGAAATATCGCAGTAGGCAATCGACGCTGCTGCATCGGTTTGTCAACCAGACGACAAGCGCCGAGGTGCTGTGCGTCCTGCTTCGACGACGGTTCGACTACGTTGCTGTGCTGGCTCTCGCAGGACCTTGGACGAGATGTCTTCAATGCTCAAAGACCCATTGGGTGCGAGCATGCACACTGAGCTTGTTAGAACGCACTAAGCTCTGAGAGCTGAACAACTTGGGACATCGAGCACCTCAACGCCTCTTCGCCAGGCGCTTGTTGGTTCATGGAAAGCCAAGTTGTGAATGATATGAACACGTCGTACGACGAGCACAAACACATGAACACACATCCAGTCAGCGCGGCGTGGCAATACGCTCGTCGACGTTTCGTGCGCACGGAGGAGGCACGACATGGAGCATGTTGGGCATGTTGGCGACGACGGTGACAGCACGAACAACGACGTCGAGAGCTGAAACAGCGTCAGCAGATCGGAGTTTGCTCGATGCTCGACTAAGTTCGAGCATGCCTTGCTCGATGCTGAAAAACTGTAAGCTCGAGTTTGTGGGCGACTGAAGATGTGGTGAAATTTGACTGCAGTTCGGATCAATTTGCTCACAATGTCGGTAGGGAACAAGAACGAGCCATTTTGTCAAAGTGCCAAACGCAGAGCTTACAACGCGCAAGCTGTTTTCAAGATGTCGGTAGTGGTGTGTGTCCATCTGCAAAAACTGAGAGTCCCTGCATTGCTGAAAAGCTGAAAAACGCGCAGATTCCATCTTGCTCGGCCTGTTGTTTGGCAGCACCATACAACCACATACAACCAACAAGTCGTCGTGAACGCACCACACCATCGCGCAACCACAATATGAGCAGCAATGAGCGACGAAGCACCGAGAGCACAGCTTGTACAACGGCGGCGGCTGCCACGTGATACAATTCCCGAGTGCTCCTGAACCATTCGATACTGAAACGCAGCAGCATGCATGTTTTGCTTGAGCTCGAAAGCTTCTTGGTCGCTCACAGCCGCAGCATCAAATCAAAATGAACGACACCCACATCAATGTTGTACTGAAAGTGAGTATCGAGCACACAACGAGCAAGTCAAAACAGTTTGCCACAAAGATGCAACTGCCAGCCAGTTTGGGAGGTTTGTCGCGTGCAGAAAAACAGCGGCTGCTGTTGTTTTCGCTCGGAGCGTTTGCCACCACCAAGTTTGGCTTGAGCCGTTGTTCTGCTGCGAGCAAATCGTCGCCACCACCTTTGCAGGCGTTGTCTGCTTCAGCAACAGCCGCCTCGCATCTTGCTCACACAGCCGCCTTCAGCGCCGTTGTTGCTGCTGCTGCTGCTGCTGCGGCTGGCGCGGGTTTGTAGCAATTCAAATTCAGTTTTCACTTGCCAACACGCCGCCACTGCTGCTGCCGCCGTCGAATCCTCGCTCGCTCCCTCCATCCACTCTCTTCGTCTGCCGCGCGCGCGACTCGTCTGCCGTCAATCGCAAAAAAGCAACAGCAGCAGTGTTGAATCCATCCGTCGGCATTGCAGTTTGCATTGGCCATCGAGACGATCGACTTGAGCGCGCAACGAACAGCACGAAGCAAGCACACACGCTCGATCGACCGGCTCATTCACTCTGCAATTTCGACTCGAGGTGACACTCGCAACACATCCACATCCACACAATCACCATGACGAGCCTCAGCCCAACGACTGCTGCCGCGGCGCTTGCGTCGCCATGGACGAAGGACCACACGTACATCATCGAAGCAACGCGCCGCGCACACGCGTGCTGCAAGTCGTGCGACGCTAAGATCGAGGTCGGCCGCCTGCGCGTCGGCGTCGTGTTCCAGCACATGAACGGCTTCGTGTGCATCAACTGGCACCACATTGAGTGCTACGCGAACGTCCGCGCGATCCCGCTGCACAACCTCGAGGGCTTTGGTGAGCTCGACGCGCCGCACCAGCAGCTCGTGCAGAGCTATTTGCTCGCCGACAGCAGCCCAGCGTTGCTGCAAGTCCTGCCGGAAGCAAGAGCATGCTCGGCATAGTCGATATCCACGCGTTCGTCGCGTACTCGCACGCGTTTGATCCCGTCAAGCGCCGTCGTCGTACTGTCGTCCTACTCCATAGCCCGTTAGCAGTCTCCACCCCTAAGTTATTTTTCAAGGCCGTCGAGCCAGCATCCACACGGTCGCTGGCGCTGGCGTCGACCTGTCCACTTCCCCACAAGTACACACGCGACCACGCACTCAGTCGAGCTTCGCAGCGCGTCTGTAGAGGAGCGAGCAATTGCCGTTTGTCTCGTTGTGTCTGCGCAGCGCACTTGTAGCAACTATTTAAGCAACGCGCTTCTTTCACCACCACCATCATGTCATGTCATGTTCATCTTGCTCGCCTTGGTGGTTGATCCTGCGGAGGCTGTTTTGCGGTATCCTGGTTGCACTGGCTCGCAGCGTTGTGTTTTGTGTCGTTCCCAATCGAGTTATGTTGCATCCGAACTTGAAGTGTGCGTGTTGTCTGAATTGTCTGGGTGCACCACCTTCCCCGTCTGCTGTACGCCCTACATGCACTTGGCTCAAACGCACGCCAGACTATCCAGACAAAAAGCAGCAGCAAGAGTGACATTTAGCATTCGGCTATTTGACTAAAGCTCAACACTTGACGATTCCATTGCTTGACGCTTTTGTTGTGACAATCAACGAGAGAGTGAGAGAGAAGAGAGGTGTAAACAAACCTCTCTCTCTCTTTCTCTCTCTTTCTCTCTTTCTCTCTCTCTTACTGTCCGTGTGATATTGAGCTCCATAGCGTGGATATTGTTCGATTCTGTATTGTTACTTTTTGAACCGTATTGTAGTGCATTCTATAAATGAGTGAAAGTAAAATACTATGCAATACAGGAGTGGTGAAATAGCACGCAATATCACGCCACGAAGGAGAACTTATTGAACTTTTTATTTGCTGCAGAAAGTACAGCAACACTATCATTCTGTCTTTCGATAACCATAGCTGCTGCATTGTATGATATTAGTGTAGTATTGTTATGTATTGCATTGCATTGCGCTATGTTGAATTGCACTAATTTCCGTCCTGAAATTAATATGCAAAAATGACAGGACGATGAGAACTCCACACACCGACGACACACAGCTTAAGCATACATTTGGGACCCTCAATTTTGAAATGTGACTATTCGTGATACACACTTGTAGCACATAAGCAAAACTGCACATGGAGTACTTCTGCGTACATATGTACTCCTACGTAGAACATAAGTGCCATAACACACATTGACCTAATACAAACGCTTCTGATGTTAAACGCTCTTCTGTATTTTCTACATACTTTATTCACCCGCACGAATAACAGTTTAACTCAATGTAACTGCAAAATTTGCCCATTCACTCACGCAGCCGCAGCACTACAAAAATGCTTCAACAGTGTACACCTATAACCAATCGCCGTATGCGGTCGTGCGTTGTGGCTGTGTATGGGTGACACGAATTCATCTTTTGGCAAAATATTGACGTATGTCTGAATATTTAGTATATATATGTCATATTCAACTATTGAATAAATATCACTACGAGTTACAACAAAACATAGCCTGCTCTGTTCCGCTAGGCAATTGGCATTTCAGTAAAATGAGATTGTGTGTGACCAACTACATGTTTTTCGACAAATGATGGCTTAAAACAACCGCCTCATAATAAGCAATTGAATAGTACTTTGCGTGTCGATTCCGCAGCAATAACGACGAAAAATCGAAATCCGAATAGTCACTTTTCGAAGCCAACACGCAAAAATTCGGTGAGAAGTCATTTTTGGTCTAAACTTAACGAAAGTGGTATGAATGCAAAGTGTGTTCCTTCCATTTTCAATTGGTCATAATTGAAATCGTTAAGACGAGCAAACGATCACACTATGATTGCCATTGGACAGTAAGGTTTTTCACTGGTTTGACTTTAACTCACTCAATAAAATCACTGGATAAAAATATCATCGAGTTACGATTGGCATATAATATCGTAATAAGTGGATATAATTGGGTCGTTCATTTTGACGTCGAAAAAGCAAATCCTAATGGTCGATTGTCTAACGGAACAGAGTAGTATTCTTCAATTTATCGTTCAAATGTAACGTTAGAATGCATACGATTTTGGAAAGAGGGTTGCACAAACAAGTCTCACACTCAGAAATGATGTGCGAAATCGTTGCGTGTGTTGAATAACGATACAGTAAAGTATGCATGCTTTACAGCTGCAAATAAGGGATTGTGCTTAACATTTTTGGTTTGGTTCAGCCTTTAGTGTGCTTGTGTTCTTATGTGACTAATAAGGAAATGACTTGGTTTTTGTACGTCGTTTTTTGCTGCTAGGATGAGTGTGACGAGAGCGTATATGTGACTAAACTGTAAGTTGTCTGTATAATCCAATTAGCTTATGTGCCGGCTTCCATTTGTTGCTCCGGACACTTGACCGACAAACGCGCCGAACCCTCATCATGTGTACAAAATGGTAATCCCGAAATATACCTTTGGACAGTGTTTCTGCCCGTTTAGTTGGGTTTTGGCGTTGTGTCTACAACAACAAACGTTTGGAGCAACACACGAGGTCGGAAAATACAATATTATGTTGTGTACGTGCTGGCTATATTGTATTCAGTCGATTTCGATAAACAATGCGTTGAACTTCGAAGTCCAAATAACAGACTGTGAGTACAACATTTCTGCATTACATAAATGCACAAGACCCCCAGTACAAATTCGCAACGGAGTGAACGACTCTGTCAAATTTCAGCACACAACATTTTTGTCGATTTTCTTTCTGTCGTTGTCTAAGTTATCAATATTTACAAACTACGTTATGTGTTTAGTACTATACGATAATACATTGCAATACATATTCAGTTGCTGCAGTATTTGACTTTTTTAATTTATAAATATGGTATTTTGCATGCGCAAAAGTATCGTTTTCAAGATGTATTGCTATTGGTATTGCTAAAATCGCGTATTCGTGTGCCTTAAACGTAGATGTCTAGCACTATTACATGCAGTGTTATCGTCGATATACGTACACAAACATTAGATTTAGCTATAATCGTACATTCTTGGGCTTAAACGCGGCATTTTCACATTATCAATTCAATTTCAAAATCGATACATGGACATACAACAATCTTCGTTTACCTTCCCATATATTGTAGATTACAACTACAAGCGCGATACAAACACCAGTATTTTTATATATCATTTGCATATTTTACAATTCAAATGAGCTGCAAAAATGTTTTGTGGGCCACTAAGCGTATTTTAATGGTCAAAAGTTGGCGGGAATACGAGTATTGTCAGATGGTTTGCACCTCCAAATATACTTTTTCGCTATTATTTCTGTATCGTAATGTCTAAAAGAGCATTATAAGTCTAAATACAAAATCATGCCATAAACATCACAATACGATATAGTCTAAGCGCATAATCGACTCGACATATATAGCACTATGTTTATAACAAGTGATGCTGAGGCTAGTAAGAGTGATATTGATACGTTTTGATACATTTATGTGTATCCTTTTAATCATGGCTGTGAGTCGAACGAACACGGCACAATGTATTCGTATATTTAAACACGATCACTTCGATAATACATTGTACTGATTTTCGTACTGTAGTTGTAAAAGTGACGGGACTTGGTTAACTGCCTCAACCGAATTCTACGTACCATTTTACGTAATATATGCAGATTAAATTTACCTATTATGTACATGTTGACACAATACTATGTTATAGTACATGCAGTCGATTGTAATACACCCCTTTAGTAAATGAATTGCGATTGTATTCTACATTGCTTTGACCTTCGAGGTCCCAAATTACTGAACTTAATTATAATGCAAACTGTAGTTGCACAAGTCCTATTAATCCAAATAATAACTGCTGTATTAAACTACCTCGGTAACCGAAATGTTTTTGCATTTGTGTTTGTACAACGTAATGTATGATCAGTTTATTATTCGCTATCGCAATTCTAATACCTTATCTTCAAACGATTGCCAGATTCCCTTGCATTTTTTTTGCGAAATGCGTACTATCGACCAGTAAATCGTTCATCGCACGTACCAAGCTATTTGCTTTCTCGAGGTTTTCCGAAACACAAACCCTAGCTTGAGCTCAAATGTATATTAGTTTAAGTGTTGAACGTCAAATACACTGATGTTGGCCACATATTGATTCCGTCGTGTGACGCTTTTTAAGGTGACGCTCAGCACATGCTCACTCTCGTTTGATCGATAAGACGCTGGGAAGTCACTCAACTTGTATTAATAGGTGGCATTACTAGTACTGAGTGTATTTAAAGCAGCTTTAGTATCAAGGTCTAATGACTGTAGTCCGTAGTTACATCGCGAAGGTACTGTATACTTGATTTGCATTCAAATTTTGTGCATTCAGTACGTCGCAGAACGTGCAGAGCACTTTTATTTAGTCTTTCGATCGTCGTATATATTGCATAGTGTGATATTGATGGCGTATTGCCAGGTTTTGCATTGTAACTTAGTGAAAACTGCAATATGTATACTGTATTACCCTGCTTATTGTTTTGTAATTGAAAAAGACACAAATTCATTAACTGCCGAAACCGAATTCGCCGTACAGTTCGACACAGTAAAGTAAATATTGGTGTGTACATGCTCACAATAAGTGTGTGTACTCGATTGCAAATCACCACTGTAGTAAACAAATTGAAATTGTTTTGTTTTATTACTGTAACTGTAAATTTCGAGATTACAATTACTGAACTAAACTGGTCTGCAATACTCACGATAGAATATCGTGGGTATCGTTAGGTATTGTAGTGCATATCATTGCATTTTACAGTGCTATATCGTGTTACTTTGTATACTGTATTTACCAAATTTGAACGGATCACATGAGTTGTTCATGTCGTGCACAACGGAAACTTTGTAAGCTTATCGGCTGAAAGATTACAATGCATTGTCGTCAAACTATTGTGTTTCGATTGTCATATCTGACACTCGTTTTGTCCAATACTTTTGTTTGCATTTCGCTCAATTGTGAGCCAATTGGAAAAAGGGGGTAGTTGGAGGGACACCCTAAAATTGCTATTGCGACACGTTTTAACCTCCAGTTACAAAACAACTGTTTCAAGTCGTTTCACTTGCTTGCAGCTCACGTGTTAACCCATTCGCTCACTCATTCAATTACAAATTTACACACTACCTCGTTCACTCAGAGAGAGCACACACGCAGGCACAGACACACACAGGCACGCTCTTTTGCTCACTGCTTGCCTGTATCTTCGGCATTGAGCTGTGGTCAGTCGAGTCAACGCCGCCACAAGCATGTATCAGTGCTCATACACTATACCACTTTGTCTCAAAAAGAGAAAATAGCAATATTCATGATGTTGGACTACCATACTCAAATTGTTGTCCGGAAGTTTAACGATATCAATACATTAATTCTCTATTGTTGAGACGGAGTGGTACATGGTAGATACATCAAGACCGCGCAGGCATGTAGCGCAGAATTGCCAAGTACTCGACAAAGGAAAAGTGTCGGGTTGTTTGGCAGTTGCTTTGTTGAAAGGTTTTCGGCCGGAATAAGTTGCGGTAACCAACGAACATGTTTTTTGTATATGCGGGTTATCTTTCGACTTGAATATTTATCCTTCAAAAGGCTTTTTGAATTAAGGGGATTCATAGGGTGTCGCCGCAGTAATATTAGCGTGTCCCACTAACAACCCCTTGATTAAATTTATTAATTATACTTGATTTGCATGACACACTTGCAAATCAAAGTGGCAAAAAAACAAGCCATCACTAGTCAAACTATTAGTTTGGCTCTGAGCGAAAGCATGTGCATCAGAAATGGTGGGATTTGGTGGTCCGTTCTAGAAAGGATAATTCAGTAAATACAAAGCAACACGATATACTTCAAGCAACACTGTGATGGAACTTGTGCAATATCACGCTTGTTTTTCTGTTATACCGTTAGCTGTCAAAGTGTGCTCTGTAGTTTCCTTGCGGACCGGGAGTCCCCCCATCCGACGGCTCCGCCTGTGTGCAATAGCAAGCAATATCATGCCACAAATGCAGATTTAATGGACTATCTACATCGTAGAAAACGCTGTACAACAATTTCACTCTGTCGTTCGATGACCGTAACTGCTACATTGTATAATATTTATTGATTACTGTAGTTGATTTCATTGTATTGCAATCTAGTATTTTGCACCAACTTCCGTTCTGTTATTGTAAAAGTGACGGACTTTGTTAACTGTCTACACCTCATTATACACACAATTCTGCGCGGAAATGTATATACAATAACATGTTGCGAAAGTGTTGATATATAATGCACGAGGTTTTGTGCATCTTTTCGCACGCATGCGCCGAGTTTCTGCAGACTAATTTGTGGCCTCACGTGTGGACCCACATGGGGATACACCTGTGGACCCACACGGGGATACACCTGTGGACTTACACGGGTCTCTCTCTCTGTGTGTGTGAGTGACTCTCTCGTTTTGCATAAGCTCCTCTTCTTTGTTCTCTCCCATACGCAGCCTCTCTCAGTCAATTAATATGATTATTTGAAAATCCGACCACACGACTACCTTATGCTTACCAAAATGGGTGCGCCATGCATGGTTTGTGACGGACATCGTCAACTTATGTATCTATATTTAGTCGATTGCGATACACTACAGCAATGGACTTCGAGGTCCAAAGTACTGACTGTGAGTTCAACATTTCTACATTCTATAAATGCACACATCATACAATACTAACGCGTAATCAGGTAAAACGATCAGCGACAATTTGGCACAATCTAAAACAATCTCCTGTTCGTTTTTTTGTTTTAGTCTATGTAGTCGAGATCCACAACATTTATCACGGTACAGTGGGATCGCGTTAACCGAACGGCAATAGTTGTACCCTTTTGAATACGTTGTTTCCCTTTATCTTGTCTTTATCTCGTTCGGTTAACGCAATTCCCTCATTATTGTACTATATCATAATGCATTGTCTTATATTGTCGGTTGCTGTACTATTATTTTAGGTTCTCAACGCTTGCAATACTTGCGTAATTAAAATTGCTCAATTATAGGGGGGCATTGCGATATATTAACCAATGTAAAAGTAATCAAACAAATGCAAACAGCTCTGCTGCGAAATCTATGCGGGGACAATGCTTTAAACGAGCGCACACTGTGTTCTAACAATGGTCCAGGTAGTTGTAGACAATTTGCCGCAGTTTTCATGAAAATATTCTGTCATGTAGAATCGAATAATATCGGACCCCGAACAACCTACGCTACAAAGAAATTATGCACATATATCGTGGGGTGGTGCACCATTCAGCCCAAATGGTATTATATCAGGGTAGTTAACGACGTTCTTAAACTGAGGTGCTCTCTAAACATTACCATATCATGCATATTCGACTAAATGAGCCAAATATATGAGGTTGCTGCGTGGTAGGGTAATCTTATGATGTAATTTATAGTGCGGTCATACATACGACATGTATGTACATTCACCAAAGTATTGCTCTTTAAAGCTGTATCATGTAGTTGTACATTGTACAAATGATGTTGTATATTTGCTGTAGTTCCGAGATGGTAAATACAATTCGGCAGAACCAATTGCAAAAACAACGTCGAAATAGACGCTAGCTAGTAATTCTACAACCGCTTGTCGAATATTACTGGACGATTCCACATCGCCATCCCATAGCTGTTTGCTCCATGTGATACTGTCAAATGGGAGGTTTAACAACGGAAAAAATACGCAATGTTTAGCAGAGAACTATACATCCCCATTTTATGATACTCTTAACATTTTGGTAAGGTAGCCAGCGTGAACGACATGCACTTTACTAGCTTTCGTGTAAAACTAAAACGTCTTGATGTTTTTCCAAAAATACGCTAGATTAATGTATACCATCTCGCCTAATCATGTACTGTCTAGTGTAACATTTGGCCTAAGAATTTAACTTCCGCAATACAATGAACGAGTGTGCGACGAAAGTACTTTACAGTTGATTTCTTGGCTGACAAATCAACTTCAAATTATGAACCCCAAATGAAAACGTACACTAAAGTTATGTTTTAGTGCGGTTGCGATTACTTTAGTATATGTTCACTAAAACTGCTCAAAACAATCTAAAGGTATGTTTGGCAACTCATGGATTTTTGCTATATGCTCAGTACAACAAAGTATTCATGTTACCAAACGCGTGTCCAACAGTTTGCAAAAGCTCACGTAAATCTGTACAACTAATAATGAAACGTCTACTGTTGCAAACTTCAATCTCTCAATATTGGAACCTATGATAAGATGTTGAGAACTTCGTGAATATTGATCGTATGGTTGTTCATTGTCATGATGCAAGGCTGTGCCAAAATATCACACCCAATGCCCTTGCCGTGAGAGCATTGTTCGTCTTACTTTTATTTTGCTGGTTGCTGAGGCCACATTCAATTATTCTAATATGTATATTGTGTTTGTTGTGTGTAATCATGTGAATTTGTGTATAGGGCCATGTCTTGTGAATAAAATATATTTATCATGTACTGGTTAGTATGGGATGCAAAGTTTTGACGAATTATTTGGGCGAATACAAATATTCTTGCGCTTAATGTATCATCTATAAAGTACTCACAATGGCGTGCCACCTAAGCGGTCTAAAATGACACTGTCAGAAATAACAGCTACGACGTATTACCAACGACACTATTACGATCGCTAAAAAAAATCCAACTATATTCTATTGAAACAAAATATATGCCGTGTGATATCATGTATTGCGATGGATACTATTACAGTGATCAAATGTGTTGAAGAGCTAAGTCTAATATATTCATGATATACATTCCTGACGAAGTCTTTCCGTCCTCTCTGCGTAGCTGCATAGGTATTACAGCTTTTGGAATTATAGAGCGCCATTTAACAAGATGTTGTTCGTCTCATCATTCATGTGAAAGAATATCAGCAGCATACACCAGTTCATCGTCTAAGCAATGGCTACCATACAAAACCACGATTTGTCAAGTGGACAAATTATGCGACAAATCACGTATATGAAGTATAATGGAAAATGTTATACGTCAGTAATGTATTTTACTACATTGACGCTCAACCACTTCAAGACAACAATCTGGCCTCGACATTACAAGACGCTCGAGGTACAACCGCTGAATACCATCTCACTCACGCACTACATTCGCTTCAAGCTCGCCCATGCTGTTAAACTGACGCCCGTTAGCATACACATGACGTGCCAAACTTCTCGATTAGGTTCAGATCCGGAGATCGCGGCGGCAAGTCCAACAGCTGCACTTTATCCTTGTCAAAAAACTCCATCGTGGCGCGCGACGTGTGTATGCTGGCGTTGTCATGCTGGTATTGATAGTCCGTCTCGTACCGTAAGTGCTCAAAAAGGCAACCCGTATGTAGCCACCTTGTTGATGTAGTCATTGGAGTCTTGTCGCCCATTTAAACCGCGATCTCGGACTTTCCATTGACGCAAAAATCGCACCAGAGCATTAGCGGTCCGCCGCCGTTCTGCCTGCGCACAACGATACGCGAAGTTTTCTGTAGATCATGCCAATAGTATCTTAAGACGTCCGGTTCATTCAAATTGGACTTCTTTTCGTCCGAAAACACCACATCTGGTCACATGTTGCAATCTCGCCCACTTAATCCGCGTTTGCTTTTGAGACGGCGTCATCGGGAGCGTCTCGATTATATTGGCGTAAACGACCCACTCACCGCGCTCCAGCACACGGCGGATCGTCCGCGTCGACACGGGTGAGTTGAGTATGCGCTTGATCTGCGTAATAGTTTACTCGCCGCTGGCGGCTGTGCGAACGGTCTACCTCACCTATGCGAGTGACAGCAGCGGCTCTGGTCCCATGCGTAGTTTTACAGCACTTGGTGTACATATAGATACGAACAAACGCGTAACATATTCTACTACATCATGTCGTAGATGCAGCTTCAAAATTAGCATATTTAGTAGCACCAGCGCAAATAAATAGTTGATCGTGTCGAGCTTGAGCTCATCAAGATTATTTTACAATGTAGGTTAGTATCAGCGACATCCTTGAAAATGCCAGTATCTGTAAAGTAACTTTCGGATAGCACAATAAAATATTAAGTGCGTCAACGGCACTTTTTGATCGAACATAATAATGATAGTGCTTCATGCAATATCTGTTGGAGTAGTAAAGAGTCATGCAATACGAAACACATTGTACAAGCGAAATATCAAGGGGCGACGTAGTCATTGTGTACAGGTATTCATTTATCTCTTGTTCACGTCATACTTATACAACAGTCGTTGCTGAAAACGCTTTGTTTAAATGTAAATGCACTATTGCTATGCACTTTAGAATTGGTACATTTATAGACAACTGAAACATTTAAGCCACTCAAAGTCTCGAGGAAGCCTCGATGTTTATGAGTAGTTCAACACGTATACGTATAATAGCTTTTCTTTTATATCTTTGTCTCAGCGAATATTTATGATTTCTCCTCGTTGATGTAACGACCATACAAATTAATCGTTGCAGTGCCGTCTTTTAAAGTTCTCAAACAAGAGAACGATATATCAGGCTAAGACTGTTCAAGTCATCTTAACGGCATAGACGTGTGAAATGACAGCTTTTTGTCAGCTGTTCTATTGCTTAAGATTCCTGGGAACACATGTCAACGACAAAATAGAGATATCAAACGGTAAAACGGTTTGATAGGGGTAAATGTGCAGTTTGATCTGTGGAATTGCCCGTCAATAGTACATAACGAAGCATTACAAATAAGTGATCTTGTTTTGGGTTTACAATGATATACCTATCAAATCGGATACACTGAGAGATGATGACATATATACGTCAAAAACAGCAACTTTTGCATAGTACATTTTATAGTGATTCAACTACAAGTGAGTATGTTCAAATTATAGCAAATAACAATAGAACTATAATCTAACTACCATTAATGTCTTGCGAACACAAGGTTAAGCACGCAGTACAAACATATTGATAGCTGTTCCATTCTAAACTATGTTTGAGTGTACATTCAACGACATAATCTTTACTTAGGCATACCATCAACAGCAACAGCTATATGACCGGACGATAGTATGAACGTAGCCTTATCAATGATATCGTTTGTCTTTGTTGAAGCTATTCATGTTTGGTGGGTTAATATGACTGCAATCTGAAAATTATGTGCATCGTTGCAAATCCAACATCGAGTATTTTTATTGTTACCCTATTTGAAGAGTATTGCAATCGCTTTAGCAAACAGATGTCTACTGTATATCTTTTAGAAGTAGTAGGGCACTTCGACTCGGTTATATTGATGTACAAAATGAGCAAAAATGACAAAGGAGGAAGACTGCAAGGCTATCGAAGACAACTAAAAAATGGGCTCGAATGCAAATTGCTGAGATATGGGAGTAGGTGGTCCCTTTACTTTCGGGTTAAAGAGTACATGCAATACTAGCACAGGCGAAAATGTTTTAGCCAATAAGGACTTTCAATTTTAGGCGGGAATGTATTTGCTGTGGATTCTAGCAATCGAGCTTGAAACTGTAAAAGCTTTGTAACGAACACTATCTGTAGCGATCCCAAACAGTATACACTCTTGATTTCAAAATTGAATGTCGGTATGGATAACGTAACTAAAGTTAGAGTCAGTTTTTGGTCGATAAAGAACAAGTCACGTAGTGGACGCAAGCACAGCTCTGGCAATGATCATATAGACTTATAGACGTGCATGTATTAACACCACTACACATAAAGCGACCCCGTATGCTCGTAGCGAATGTACACATGTATATTGATTAAAGTATTGAGCGTCACAAGCATTTGCACCATATTTTCATTAAAATCTTGTTAGGAAATCGTGGATAAAATGAGCACGTGCACTTTGCAAGAAACGCGTATCTACATACGGCACAATGCTTGTTATGCATCTAAACGACATGTGCTATGATAATGTGCACATAATTCTGTAGCTTACACGAAGCTTTTTTGGCTGTTTTGCTGGCTATGCACCACACAGTAGCATACGATTATGGGATCGTGTGACTGGTATATTTTCGATTTACATATATACAGTACATGTTTTTTACCCAAGCCTTCTTTTATGTGCACATGCGATTTTAACAGAAACACCAATATTCGATGGCCAAGCGAAAGCGTACCGATGTCGGCAGCTGCAACGGAGCCATTGTTGTGCATACTGCACCGCTACCTCCACATGACGACTACGAATCGTGCGTGCTTGTACTTCATGCTGCGTGTCGCGACGGCGACATCGACAGTGCGCGCTCTCTAGCCGAACGCGAGCGTCGTCACTGCAGCAGCGGAAGCACCGCGAAAGGCGACAACGCACTCATTCACGCTCGCAACGATGCAGGCGAATCACCGCTGATTGTTGCGTCGTCACACGGCCACCATGGTGTCGTGAAGGTGCTTATCGACTTCGGCGCGAACATCGACGGCGATGATGGCAATTCGGTAACAACGCCTCTCATTGCCGCCTGTGAGCACGGCCGTCTC